>VXBJ01004340.1:0-141716 GCA_013400055.1 Nycticryphes semicollaris | reverse complement strand
CCCAGCTCTCACTAGGCCGCTGCCGGTTGAGGAAGCGCTGACCGGACCCTCGCCGTTTGTGCTCGGCACCGCAGTCTGCGCCCGGGGGAGGGGGTCAGCGAATTGCTCTGGACGTTTTACCCCACGTCGTTGACAGCTGCTGGGGGTGGTTTGGTTTGTTTTTTTTAAATACTTAGTAGGTAAATTCAGGCGTAACAAACAGCGTCCCTCCTCCAGCACTGCCCTGCCCTGGTATAATTTCCCTGTTGATTTTTCATTTTCAAAGCCAACCGAGCCAAACTCATTTGGCATCGCTCCTCTCTTTGACAAAGTCACTGTTGAACCCAGTGTGTCTCTCAATGCCTTAAATAATTACAAAAAAAAAAAAAAAACACCAAAAGAACGTGCCTCTCTGAACCATAAACCAAGTGCAAGCTCCTCTGAACAGATAAACACAAAAAGTACCAAATGAAATGGAGGAAGGTTTAAAAAGATGAGAGTGAATTTACACTGCTTGGCAAAGGCCTTGCTTTCAGGCACCTATTTATATAACAAAGCCACTTTGTCCTTGCTACATATTGTTTGCTTTCAAATACTGCTATCATTAATGGAGCCGCAGAGCACACCGAGTACCAAGCGTGCAATAGGTACATAACAAATCCACTCCGGCAGCTCCCTCCTTTAATGAGCTTGCCTTTGATTACATGGGCAAGAGACACATTTGTGATCTAACCCTCAAGTCTGAATACATACAAACGTCCCAGAGCTACAAACCACACCAAGATCCCAGTTCTCCAGCACTGACTGACACATTTCTTGATGGTGGCCTTGGATCTGGGAACAAGCAGATCACCTACTGCATGGATTTGTGTGTGCTATGGCAACAATTGCGCCAAAATTACCTATGCTGCCATTAAATTGGAGTTATTTCAACTCAAACGGCCTCGCAGCTGGCAGGGTCGCCACTACAGGCAGGGCTGAGGCGGCCAGAGGCCTCCCGGGATGGGAAGAGGAGCGCCCTCCCAACATCCCTCCTCAGAGACGACCACCTCTGAGATGGGCAACCCCGAGGCCCCAGACGGGCCTAGGCTTTTACATTTTTAATACTAAGAGCTATTTCTTAACGACAACACAGTGCTAGTGTAAGCTAATAAAGAAAAGAGCACTATTGTTTCTGAAAACGAGGACAAAGCTCCCCAAGTGCAGAGTAACCAGGATCCCTCACAGCCGCCCACTTGAGCCCGCCGCCATCTCACCGCTCCTCCACCTCAGCCGCTCGCCCCACCCACCCCTGCGCCCGGATTAGCACGTGCCCCCCGAAGTTGAATTCTATTGGGCGAGACAAGGAGGGGGTGGGGTGACCGCTGCTCTATAAAGAGAAGCAAGGCGGAAGTTCGGCCTTTTCACCAGCGCGCAGGGTAGTGGTAAGCGGAGGTGGTGGGGGGGATAGGCCGCGCCGAGGTACCTTCGCACGGGAGGCTGTAGATATGTATGAAGCAAGTCTATTACGCTTTTCCCTCCGTGTTTTGGAGGGGAGCGGCCTAGCGAATAAAACTTTTGTGCGCCCCGCGAACGTCTCCGACTGGTTCTTGCCCGCGCGTCCGCCCGTTGCCCGCACTGCCTTTGACCCGGCGGGGTGCCCTGCCCGCGGCGCCGCCGGCCAAGCTGCAGTGCTAGAGCGAAGCGCTTGTTCATAACTGGTGCTGCCCGGCCCGACCCGGGTGGTGCTTTTAAATGCAAGTGACAGCTCTTCTGGGCGAGCCGTCTCCGCCAACCCCAGCGCGGGGTCGCCGCCACCGCCCAAAGTGGCGCCGCGGCCTGAGGAGGGGGGCACCGGCTGTTAAGGCAGGGGATGTACCCTTATGAAGTAGTTCAGGGTTCAGTTTGTAAAGGGGACTTAGAACGAATAAGTAGCAGAAGATATGCTGCACGGCGGTTGCAGGAGTAAAGCACCTGGATGAAGGTGAGCTGGTTATTAAGCAGGAACAATGCATCCGTGTCCCACAGACCAGCGTTGGTCATCTTTTATGCACAGCCCAAGGGAAAGCTTGAAAGAAAATGGGAATATGACTCCAGGGATTTAAGCTGCCCCAATCTGTGCTGGTGCTGCTCCTGCAGGCAGGGAGGTTAGAGTTATGTGGTTATTCTTGTAGATTGGCAAGTTACCTCTATTCTCACACTGGTGGCAGGAGCCAAGTCCAGGAAGAGACTAAAAGGAGATGCTTTTACCAACCAAACCTATTTAACAGGATACCTCCGTTCTGTAGTCCTGGCAGCATCTCGGGGTTTTCACAGGTGGAAAGTGAAAAAATACATCTTTAAAGCACATTCCTCATGAATGCTAACTGCTGCAGTGTGGTTTAGTTTCTCTTCACTATAGTAAAAGTATTTAATTTAAGCTTTTACCTATTAGAACTACAACAGTCTCAGTATTTGTTAACTCTAAAATATGCCATAGCCACCAAGTACAACTTGAGTATATAAAAAAAATACCTGAAAAACACATAGGAAACAACTTGTGGAAGACAGTAGCTAAATGTTACGTAGAAATAAATTTTAGCTGAGTAATTGTTTGACATGGGATAAATTTATTTAATAAAACAAAGCAAGCAGATTGTAGTTACCCACAGTTTATGAAGTGCAATATGACAATCTTGTGTAATAAGTCTAAATCTGTTTACACATTAGTGCATCTAGTCCTTTGACTTTAGTTATTGCACATAGAAATTAAATCATATAAAAGACCTGCGTACAAGACATGCAGACTTCATGAAAGGCAAATAATGCCTACATAATCAGAGCAAACCCCAGAATATACACAGCCTGGAATGGTCAAGGAGGAGTTCAGGTAACAAATATAACCTACTCATATTTCAATTAAAGGTAACCAAAATAGGTGTTCAAATATAGAATTAATTTTAAATATATTAAATGCTAGTTTTCTTTTATGTTTCAGGCAAGGTGCAGTTTAAAAAACCTTCAATATAGTAGCTTCATTTAGAGATGGTAAATCATCAAGTTACACATGGAAATTTTGATTTACATCAAATGTGACAACACAACGTACAAAAAAGTTCTTAAAAAATTACTTCTAAAAAAAAAAAGCAAATCATGTTATAAAAGGAGAGTGAAAACTCACCTTCTTTGTAAACTAAAAGGTTTTCTGATATCCATGAAGTTGGCAACACTGAGTATCAGAAAAATACTACGTGTTAAACAGTGGATATGTAGTGTTCAAAAAATTTAATTTACTGCATACACTGAGTCTTGAATCACACCAGATAGAAATGAAAGGCAGTTCTCCCTCCCCCCACAGTTTTGGCCATTAATTAGCAGAAACAGTCTTAAATTACATCGCGATCAGCTTGAATAACTGCAATGCTTGAATTCCTATTCCACAAAGTCCAAGAAACCAGTGCATGGGGCTCCAAATCTTTCAGTCACAGCTGTTTTGCACAAACATCAAGGGATTCGATGCCTGGAGTTGTGGGGCTGTAACGTGAGACTTGGGTCCCACGCTTCACGTGTAAACACAGTGCAATGGAAAAAGAACCACAGCAACAAAGTCTCCTCTAAGAAAAAGAAACTGGGTGTGTGTTTCACTGCGGCGAGAGGCTCTGCACCACAGAAGGGTCACTAAGTACTTCTGGTCATGTGCAGTACTGACATTTTATGTGTGTGCTCCTGTCTTTAGAAACATTCAGAATTAATCATGAATCAAGGTGATTGTACCTCACTATAAGGCGGCTCGCTATGGTTTGGTCTCATGGCTTTACCAACTTTTTCCTCCTCACAAAAAAAAACAAAAACCAACCAACCTGACAGCTCCACTTTCACTGATAGTTGTGTGTTTTATGGCTACTTGCTTCCCAAAAAAAGCACAAGTTCTGTATGAAAAAAGGAGTATGTATATACCACATTGAATCACAATATTACCTATACATCCAATTTACATTCTTTTATCCTGAAAGCATTTCATATTTCGATTGCTTGACACAAGCTATTGACTGCAGAAGTGAAAGAACATAAAACAGTTCATTCTACACCTCCACCTGCCTGAGAAAGAAAAATATTCTTCCAGTTTTATAAATTCGTTCCTTATTTAGGATTTTTTCCATTTGGCACGCGGTTCCTTTGCTGCCAAACAACCTTTTCAATGCTTTAGTGCACATTAACATAGCACGAAAACACAAGCTGAACAAAAGGTGTGTCAACGAGCTCCTTGATCTATTACAGTCAGGTTCCTCCTCCCTCCCCCAAAGAGCAGGTCATCTCGGCCTCCGAATTAAAATCCTGATGGCAGCCAGTACAAAAATAAATCAACTGCTTAATGGAATGAAACTTCATGTCACTGAAGTACACGGGAACAATAACCAGGCAAGTGAGCACAAAGGTATGGTTATAGGCAGTCCCTGGTGAGGGGGAGGGAAGTGGCACAAGTTAAGGATGAGAACTACAGCACAGTTTTATAAAACCATGAGAATAACTTTTATAATACTGTAAACTGCAAGAGTCGTCACATGTCATGGTTGATCGGGGGCCTCCGTGATCAGATCTTGAGGAGGGCACGTAGAGGAGCGGGGATCCATGGCCGAGTGCATTAAAGGAATATAAACATCATCCATGTTTGGCATGACAAAGATTTTCTGTGAAAAAGATACAATTAAATCAAGTTACATCTCATATGCCACTTGAAACCTTAGTTTTCTGATTTAAGTTTAAAAAAAAAATGCAACAAATTTCCACTTTCTTGAGTTCAGCATTATTTGAGGCAGTACCTGTACTGAAGCCCTACGGTGTCCATCAGCTCTAGCCCGTTTGGTTGTGTTGCAGCTGGAGATGAAGCTCAGAAATACAAAGATCTCTGCACTTTCCATTAAATTGAAATAGCACCACAAGAAACATACCAGCATTTCTTAACTCCGCTGCTATCTCAGCTCTTACCCATGTATGTTCAAACTGTATTTTTAAAGAAATAAGCAGGTTTGATTTCTGGTTGATTGTACAGGTTGGGGTCCAGAATTTATCTGGTCAGTAAATTGTTTTCCTTTCCTATAAATATTTGTAAATTTGGAGGTTTTTTTCCTATTTTGCACTACAGTCATTGTGATTTTTAGAAGTTATTTTATTTTACCGGAGGTAGTAACAGGGCACCTTACTGCTTCATGTGTTCTTAGACACTAGATTGGCCTCTATCATCTAAGAACAACCGGGATCATTAGATTTACGTATGACAAATTCTGACATAGTACCCGTTTTTTAAAAAATGGCTGTTTTGGCTCTAAAGACAAGTACTAAAACAGATTTCTGTCCAGGTTTACACGTGGTCTTGAAACTACCCCAGAAGTAAGTTTCAGCTGACTTCTTAACAGCCTTTGCACTAAACAGGAGCAGCAGAGGATACTGACTAGTCTTGAATGAAATGGGAGACGTGCAAAAATTAAAAACCCCACCCCTCCAATAGACCAAAGCCATCATTAATGAAATGAAAATGTAAAGGCAACGTACCTGAAACTCTTGTTCTAATTTCTTCTCTATCCAGTCAGTTACATGAACCAGAGTCACTTCTCTCTCACCAAGTTTTGGCCGAGCTTTTAACTCCAGGTAGGGAGGTCTTCGAAAGCCATACCTCAGGAGAGGACACACAACAGGTTTTATTATAAGCTCTCCAACAAAGCACATACTTAAATGGGTTAACTGTCAATGTTCCCTTAATAGCAGTTCCTACCTCATTTACAACTAGATTGTACTGCACCTCTTCCAGAACCCATTTCAGCTACACTTTCACCTTCTTTCTTAGCTGCAATCCCTCAGGGTAGCACACACCTGAAACACTGCCCAGTTCTGCAGTAAGTTCCTCTTACCATATCCTGTCGGTAGGTGGAGGTGGAATGTTAATTACTAGTGTTCCTCTGCACTCCTGTACTTCAACTGTTAGCAGCAATGGAGTATTGGAGACCTCTTCAATTTTCTTCTTGATAAACTCAGTCTCTGTTGCTTTCTGAAAGTATTTTGACTTAGTAATTTTATCCACAATTCTCATGATCTTACTTGTCCGATGTCCTCCGACATACCTTTAGATAGAGCATAGAAAAAGAGTACATCAAGGTGGTTTTCTTAAAACTATTGTTTGCTAAGACACCCATGGATTTCCTATTTTATCATTAGAGTTTTTGATATAAAAATTCTAAGGAGATACATATATATGTGCACATCCAAACAGTACCTACCGCACGCAGCAGCTGTACTGGACCAGCTACAAGTGTCTGGCAGAGAAATTCTGTCCAGTCTGAACAATCCCCCTTTTTAAAATTGCAAATATACTTGCATCATTTATGGCAGCAAGCTGCCTATATACCGTTTAAAAAAAAAACTGAGAAGACACAGATGCACCGAGACATATGCACCCATCAGCATAGAAGGCCCGACCGTCACGTCTAATCTACTTAACTGTGTGTGTCCAACAAAAACATTTTCATTTACGGTATTGTAGCATTTGCAGCAAGTGTAAAGGTGGTGAAAAAGAAGAGGGAGGCAATTTTAGCAGTAGGTGGAATGATATTCCAAAAATGGTTAACCATGCCTGCAAGAAGAGGCCACTTTTCCTGGCAATAGTGTCAAACAGCATCCCACCTTTTAAAAAGGGTGCTTTAAGGACTGAGTATGTTCTTTCTCATGTCCATCCCATTTCTGAACTATCAAACACGCTATTCTTAGTGTGTATATTTTCAGAGACTACGTTATACTTAATTGTGACTCTTGATGTTATGTAGCAGAGAGACATTTTCCTGTCCTGCAAAAACCTGATGTTTATTCAGCCCTTTACAGAGTTTTCCCCTTGGCATGAGGTAAGACAAGAAACTGCTCAACTGAATAAAAGGGGTGAATTAATTTTTACTAGCTGTAACTTCACTCAGATAGTTAATCTCTAATCAGACTCTATAGTGATAGTAATGCAGATTTTTGAAAGGTGTAAGGAAATTCTTTCAGTATTTTACTAAAAAATTCTTTGTTCTTAAGAGCTCTTTATATGATCTATATATTTTTTAAATATATGAAATCAATTGAAATAATTCCAACAATTCATCACACAGTTCTCTAAAGGTTTTAAAAGCAGAACTCCAAGGACACTCCCTTGAACATTTTTAATATATCACCAAAAGGACCCTTTTGATACATTCACTGTAAAAATCACAGACGTGTTCTGCCACAGGAAACATTGTGATTGTCTGAGAAATTTCAGTGTTACTACAAATTTCTCATTGCATGGCATAATTTCAAACAGAAGAAAAAAAGAAAGAAAAAAAATAAAAATCAGACCAGCAGCTAAACCAAGAAATTATGTGGCAAAACTGATGGTTAGGAAATGAAATTTTCTTTGAAATTCTTGCAGAGCATCAGAGGGCAGTATTGCACAGCCCTGACACTCACAAGCCCTTCAAGGAAAAACAAAAAAAAAACCCAAAAAAAGAAGAAAAACAGAAGAAAATAAACCACAGAACCCTGAGCAAGAAAGCTAGGCTTGAACAACAGTTGTTTTCTTAAAGAAAAGAACACACTGGAAATAAGGGATCAGCAGGATCAGTATGGGTATAATACTTTATACAAACAAAGTGTTTCTAGTTCCCATACAAAATCCTGTTCTTGGCTCTGCTGCCAGGCAAAACACGCTGGGGATGGTCCCTGTAGGTTCTCTGGCCCAAAGACTTGGCTTCTCTGTAACCTAATAGCGAAGGAATGAAACAGAGCACTGTGCAGGAGTGCTGTGTGGCGAACACCGCTCCCAGCATGCAGAAACACTCAGCAGAGCAGCTTCCTTTCAGTCTGCACAACACTCTTTTTATTGCTGCTCTTCGCTCTAGAAATGGGTGAGCTGTGTTTGCTTAATTGGTTGGATAAGCTGACACTCTGACATCCTGTGTGACAAGCAGCATCGCGGGAGTGGACCGAGACACCAGTTACACTAAGCCTGGACGCGCGGAGGGGAGGGAAGGAGTAACACACACTATGGAGGCAGCTCACCCTTCTGCTCCTGGAGTCACCTGCTTCTCTCCTGCCAATTCAGGAGCATCATCCTCTTCTGAAGACCCAGCGCTGGAGGATTCCTCGTCACTGTCTGCAAGACAATACGCCCTTGGCCTGAAACTGAAACAATGCAATTTACAGGTCAAATGTGACATTCTTAAATAGCTTATTCATCGTGTACATCTTTGGCTGAGTTTAAACGTATTCCTACTGGAGACTCTGAAATGTCCTCCTCTCTTTTTTATAAGCTCTAAGTAAAGAAAAAAACCTCAAGTCTCAAGCCAGTGGAGTTGTCTCTTAACTAGTGATTCAACTTACTGCAGCTACAGTGTGAGCCATCACTTACCAATTTAACATAGAAAAAATGCAATTTTATTAACCAAAGTCTTACATAACCCTGGGAAATAATATTTCTTACATGTTTTGTAAAGACATGTCCCATACAAATTTAAATTAGAATCTCCTTTTAGTATCCCTGCTACAAATATTCCTTTCCCTGCTATATTTGCAGAGAAATTGACCTTTGAGATTGTGACTTTTCAAGCTCCTCACAGTGAATGATGTTTACAAAATTACAGGCTTTGTTTTGGTTTTTTTCTGAAGAGTCTCCAAGGCAAAGAACATCATGGGGAGAAAAGGAGGGGAAAAAAGTAATAAAATCAAACAAGTGCTGCTCTTAGGATACAAAACATCACACAGCAGTAACTAATTCCTAGGCCACAGCTATAGAAGAATTTATATACACAATCCCAGAAAAAAATTAAAATCTTTAAAACGGATTAAAATTAGGGAAGTACAGTACAATACCTCAGTATTAACAGATCTCTAGTGAATGCAAGAGCTTGACATAGTTACACAACACAAGCTTCTTGGTTTTAGCCCATGGTTGTAGTCCTAGGGGCTATATCCAGGACTATAACATTCTACAGCTTGTTCAGAACACGGTTTATAGCTGAAATTTTTGTCTCTTTTTTTTGTGTATGTATTCTTGGAAATTTATTGGAAGCATTTAATAACCTCACACAGAGCAAAGACTGAGGCTCTGGTCTGCTCTTGTGTACACAGAACAAACTGTTTGCTGCTGCACAGAGTCCTAATGTGAAAGCACAATTCAAGCACAGCTCACAGCGTTCAAAAACTCCGTTTAAGAACCAGAGCAGTAATTGAATAACTTCTCTACGCTGAAGAATTTGCCACCCATGCTACAGGATCAGAATCTAAAACCTCTTCTTACCCAGAAGTGTGTGCTGTACCTGCAGAAGAGTGAAACAGCACACCAAACTGAGCCACCTCCCTGAGGGCTTAGCGGGTGGCGGGTGGTTCATGTCACTGGCCCAAATAGCGATGCCGGAGCTGTTTCTCAGAGAGAAGTTGCTGGTTTTAGGTCAGATTCAAGCTACGTATTTTCCACCTGGGTGTAACCTCACTCCACTTTCCTGTGCAAGTCATACCACCCAGTTCAATGCATGCCCAAGTCCATTTTCAAGGCTCTCAAAGGTGTCACCTTCTTACAAGAAGGTGTTTTATTTGCTCTGAAGCACCTCCACAAGCACGCACCAACTGGCTGGGACCACAAGATTTCCTCACATTAAACAAAGCAGCAATAAATAAGCTTGAATGCGATTTCAGGGGATCTCTGCATACAATGGACCATTTATGAGACACAAACATTGGCAGAAAAACACTTTGGAGCTACAGTATTGTTCCTGAGCAGATTGCGCAATATTTTATGAATTGCTGTTTGTTGGTTTGTTTTTTACCATGGTACAACACAGCAGAAAGGACTGATGGGTTAAGAAATTGCAGTAACTTTGGGATAGCCTGCCTGCATTTGCCCAATCTCCAGTATCATAGAACCTGCTACTGTATTAATTCTATAAAACTGGGAATTAAGTAGTTTTCCACCCTTTTTGAGAGCTGCATTTTCCTGAGAGTGCGTGCCAGATGGTATTATCAAGCTGTGCGACAGCACACACCACTTCTGTTTCTACCAGCAATGCAGCAGCAGCGACAGAGTGGACTGAAACATTGAACCATTTGTCTCACTTTACACTGACAATACCCAAGGACAGTTAAAACTCAGCGCTGTTCCCTCCCCGACCTCTGGATGAGCAGGTGCCTTTCTGATAGGAGTTTGCAGTTATTGCACCTCAAGAGGCGGTTTGTTCCAGGCTCTTGAGGGATGGAAATGAGTGTAAGCGACCAACAGGCCTCACTTACAGACAATATGATTGTGGCCACAGGCACGTGCACACTAAGTTTGATTTTGTCACAGAAATTGTCAACTGATAATTAAAAAAACCTAGTAAAACTAACACCATGGAAAGCACAGATGAGAATCAAACTGTCCTATACTACTCAGATTCTTTAATTTGTTTGTTTACAACATCCAATTGTACTTAAGGGAGAAAAAACAACAACCAAGCAACCAAAAAAACCCTCATTCAGACTAGACTACGTTAGACTGCTCTTCATAGAAAGCTGCCATGGTACCTGGCCCTGAGCACTTGAAACACCACAGCCATGTGCAGGGAGCAATACAGTTAATGCTTAGACCTTCAAGTAATTGGTTGCTTAGCTACAGACATTCACATTTGCGTTGCTGGGGGCCTATTGCTCAGCTAGAATCAAGCCGATTCTTAAATATGAAATCAATGCTTTAACTAATTATTTACGAGGCCGTTCTTGCACTGGACAGATATAAAAATACACAAAGAATACCCTGAAGGGATGGGAAGAAAAGCAAGAATTTGGTTTGTATAGACATTTCCTTCTCTATCCCCCATTGTTTGGGTGGACAAGATTAAAGGGATTTTTTAAAAAAATAATCACACCTGCCAATTATACTGATGTAAATCCAGAAATATTTATTTCAAGCAGTGACAATGAGAATCTAGGTCGATTTTAAATCCTCTGAATTTCTACCAGGCTATGAGATCATTCAACCATTAGTTTTTTTCGCATTTATTTTCTTGTCATGACCGCCCGGTAACATAGTGCTGCTGTAAGTATTACTTCAAGAGATCTCAGAATAAATGGCCA
Source organism: Nycticryphes semicollaris (assembly GCA_013400055.1). Lineage (NCBI taxonomy): Eukaryota > Metazoa > Chordata > Aves > Charadriiformes > Rostratulidae > Nycticryphes > Nycticryphes semicollaris. Next base: position 130,670 of record VXBJ01004340.1, on the reverse strand, counting down.
AAGCTACGACGTGAGCATACAAAGCATCTAGTATCTTAATTCTGAAAGACCACAACATATTATTCTCATCTAAACAAATGGCCAGATTCAGAGAATATTTTCTTGCTTTGTGGGCAGTGGTTGTACATTAAGTCAGAAATCACCTACTGTTCGGCGACTGCAGATTTCTGAAGTACAAAGAGATGAGAGCACAAAGAGAATCAACGCTCCACAGCTGAGGGGTGGGTATTTGACAGGTGTCATCCACCAGGTTAATACAAACAGACAGACTGATGACATTCAAACATCATCATAAAAATGAGAGGGGAAAGCACAAATGTGCGTTAGGTAAGTTACAGTACGTGTGTTTCCTAATTAGTTGATGCTGCATATATGCAAGAGAAACATCACTTTTTCACTAAGAAAGCTCTCTCTTGATTCCATCCATGACTGTAATACCTTACCCTTCTTTGCCGATCTCTCCAACTTTAAGCGCTTCACCAAGTGGCTCTTTACCAAGTTTGGTCAAGTTCATCTTGGTCTCTAGGGTCATTAGAAAAGATCCATTGTAGGACATTTCCAAATCAATCCAAAGCCCTAAAATTAATATCAACAACAAAATTGTCACTTTAAGAACAGTCACAATCACTTTCATTTAATGTGAAACCAAAACTCATTTCAAGAAAGTCCATACATCATACTTTTTCTCCAACTGATCATGTCATTAATTCACAAATAATTAAAAGCTTATCAAAGGGAGTTTTCTGCTTACATTAAGCATATGGAACAAAGTTGAATATTCAGATATGAATCAAAGCCACACTGAAAGACAGATCAGTGAGTACAGCTAATGATCTAAAAAAAGGTGTGCACAAATCACACTCCTAAACTGCTTAAGAGATCTGAATCAAGATAAAGAAAACAGAATACAGTTAGGGATTCACTTCAGAACTATTTACAGTACTGCTTCAAGCCACACAGTAACAGGGACACTCCTCTATATTACTTGCACTGTCCAAATGAAGCAAAACTTGAAATCCCAGAGCAATGTTGCTTGTCACACATCACAACCTGCAGCCTCTTTTGCTTTCAACAACGGTGTATCAGAGAAGTAGGAAAAGGTTCCCTCAGTAACTCAGCTACAGACATTCTTCTTATGACTCACAGCAAACAGGGTCATTACTTAGAACAATTCTAGATGTACAGTGTTCAGATAAATCCTGTTGTCTGGGCAGCCTATTCACTTATTGCAATCACCAAAAGAATCGTCTGGGGAATAATTCCAAGATTAGGTCCTGCCTCTTAAGTGACACCCTGCACTCCCACCGATTGAAAAAAAGCTGGAGGGTATTTGTGATCCAGAGATTAGAAATCAGATGCTACCAAACACAGATTATGCATCTTCCTTTTCCAGACATTGCAGCTGCACACAATATGCCCTGCCAGTATCTGTCACATCAATCACCAATGCAGTCTACTTTTATTTACTTATTCAGAAGCAATTAATGGTAACTACTCTTTGGGTTTGATTGATCTAGAAAAGACACAGTTTTTCAGTTACAGACCGTTTTGCTTTTCTGAAAAAAAAAAAACAACCCAAACATTTCAGAGAAATGGCATTGTCCCTAATCCTACCCATGTATATTAACAGAAACACAGCTCCCAAAGACCAGGACATTGACACATGGTAAGATTACATGTTGGAAGCAGTACTGAAGGCAAGCTACTTCGTTACTAACCCAAATTCTTTTCCATCATACAGGTTTTCTATTATTGTTCTAAAAGAAAACACCGGAACTCAAACACAAGCTTATACAGATTTTTCCTCCTTACAGTAATGAAGTAGCAGTAAGATCATAACAAACAAAGAAACAGCAAAACAGCCCTTTTGGATAACCAATGAGTCAGCATGCTTCAACCATCAATGTTGTTTTAACAGGAGATCAAATTAAGGAAAGGATGTCATTACTGAGAGGGAAAATTCCTTCTGGCCAGAAAACATTCATATGCATTTTCTGGAGGGGAAAAAGGGAGGTAAAGAAAGAAGGGGAGGGGAGAAGAATTGGGCAGATGGTGAAACTAATTCAGAGTTATCTGGTTCCCTAGCCTTGACAGAAGTACAGTAAATAATGCAGCATATGTTGTCACCCAAATAGGGCTGTTAATAACAGAAACACGATTTTTTTCCCTAATGTTGTCTGTTAACAAATTTAGTTACTTGGAGGAACCACATAATGGAAAAAACATATTTTCCTCTTAATCAAGCACTGGGAAAAAACATGGATGAAGCAAAACATCATCACAATTAATGCCTGCATTTTAAAGCCTCACAAAAGGTTACCTCAAATGACTGATTGTCTCAAACACTTAAAAAAAAAATAATTCTTCAAAACATTTGTTCTGGATACTGGCCTGAAGTTTTAGGATTTTTTTTTTGGCCCCTTGTGTGCTTTATTCATAGGTCAATTTACCAACAAATACACTTACCCTTATGAAAACAAGTATTTCTGATTATCATCCCCTTATTTATTTATACCCTTTGAGGTACAATAGCAAAACAATTTATTTCAGTAATTAGCCACGGAAAGCTCTTGAGAAGTCACACACTAAGAGCTCACATGTCATTCAACATATGAAAGAAGTTACAAGGATTACAAATTCTACCATCAATGTTTGCTTGTCAACAGTTTAACTGATCAAGAAACTGAAGGAGTTAATTTTTCTCATTCCTGTTGCCAGCAATTAATTGAAGCCAAGTGTTCAGCAATCTCCTAAATCCTATCTCATGACTCAGAACCACAGACTTTGGTCACAATTAAAGTTATGAGAACAGAGAAAGGAATTAAAAAAATGTTTAAATCTAGGCAAAGGGAAGCCCTCTGACAAGAACCCCAAAGCAAAAGTTCGTTTAAAAAGAAACCACAAAACCACTTGACAAACATCATACATGTAATGATTTTAAGAAGTTTTCACTTTGTTTTCTGTAGCTCAAAAGAAAAAAAAAAAGTTTTGATCATAAAGGGGTGTAAGAGTCATTCAGCTTAAAAACAACCCCATATTTTACATTGAGACCATAAAATGATGCTGTATTATGAAGTTTCTTTTCAAAGCAACGCTATTTTTGCTTCCCACTTACTAAAATCGCAATTTCAAAATCACTGTTTTCAGAACATGACAACTTCTCTTCAAGAAAGTCATATCTGTTTTCTGCTATGGTACAGAACCAGATCTCAAGGAGATGTGTGTTGCTCTCCATAGCCCATGACAGAGTATCAGATACAGGTCTGCATCTCTGTTGTATGCAAAGTTAGTTTAGTTGAGTAATTATTTCAGTGGATAGACATGATCATACTTCCAGATCTATAGAATTATGTTTATACTAAGCCTGATGTTACTGCTACTGGAGATACAGACCACTCATTACCTTCCTCTGATTAAAACACCCACAAGGTAAAGAGATCAAAATTCTCTTCTCCACAGGTACAAAGGCATGAACCTGGCAAAACCAGAAGAGGAAGCAGGTATTTTACCTCTGTGATCAACATAAGGTTTGAAGGCTTGAAGGATCTTCGGCACTGCTATCCCCATGTCAAGCTCAGTTAGAGTTAATTCATTCATGAAGTATGGGAGCTAAAAGAACAGAATGTAAAAACTAAATTCATGTTATGGAACCAAACATCATTGTTTCCTGAGAGAAGAAAGGTCATTAAACTGAAGGAATGGATTGAGCTGAAAAGCCACCAGTGAAAGAACACAAATTTACGATTACACAAATTTCTTCCAATTTTAGGATTTCACAGTTAACAGTTTCAAAATAATACTTGAGGGAGAGATTCAGCATCTGAACTTGGAATGCTTTTAAAACTATGCTGAAGTTCAGATGCTGACCTTAAACCTCCAGAACGCTTTTTAGTCAAAGCATATAAAAAGCTCAAGAATGAAGCATAAATCCTATTTTACTGTGAATAAAAATCAAAGACTTCTTTGGATTTTAAATTCAGTCACATATTTTATAGTTGCAGTTATATCAACGTGTCAGCTATTTTTATCTTCAGCAACCTCTTTCATATCACATTAGCTTTTCATTCTGTATCATAATTTTAGTATAATAGAAGCACAGAATGATTTGGGTATCTACTTACTGTAAGTATTTCTAATTGATAGAAATTCTATCTCCTGTGAACAGATAGTGCTTTAAACTACCAAAAATACATCTGTCCCCCATTCCCAGTCTTTCCACTTAAACTGTTTCCAGTGAGATGTCTGGGTACCCTGCTGTCACAATTGTGGAAGCAGCCAGGGCAGAATTAGGTTACTGCTTATTTCGCAAAGCACAAGCAACACTATCTCACAGCTGGTGCTGGCAGCTAAATTTCAGATCTTTTTCAACAAGACTACATCTTCCTTTGCCTTTAGGAACAGGCAGACTCCTCCTCAAACATCAGGAGCTAAACAGCCCTGTGATTAACTGCTGCTCTTCAGAAGTTACAGAATGCAAAGGGAAGACCCAGAAGTCATTCAAAAGCATCGCTCTTCCCTTCAGCTTTTGAGCTTATGCACTTGATGCACAATTACATCCCATCACCTCACAGACTGCTCTTTCTTTCTCTGTTAGTTCCACTGACCTCTCCTGCAAGCAATCTGTGTCCAAAGTTAATAAAAGCACATTAGAATTGTGGTACCCTCATCTCCTCCACCTTAAAGGCAGTATTTCCCAAAGCAGATTTCATAACTTATAAGCAGTTCTATTTATCCCTACGTAAATACAGCAATGCTTCCACTTTTCATAAAAAAAGCTTCACAGACGGAAATAGTTAACCCAGTTGTAGTTAATTTGAAATTGAAGCAGCAAAAACGTTAACACGTTGAGATCCTACTGTGAAATGGATAGAAAAGCTGAACTGGAACTCCACAACACATTTATTTACTTGTCTTTTACACACAAGTGTAAAATAAGCGTTTCTCCTATTGTTTTGAAACTCAAAGGCTAGGTGTTGGTTTTCCTCCATAAGGAATGTGTAGTACAAATCTCCAGATTAGTTACCTTAATTTTGCTAAGTTTCATTTGGATCTTCTTTGAGACTAGATCAGACCAATACTTTTCTCCTAAAAAATCCCAAAATATTCTTCCGAGTAAAGCATTCACCCAGGCCTCCTGTTCTTCTTCTTCAGCTTCCATGTGGGCATCTGGTAACTGAAAACACAGAGCAGGTTATTCAGGCTACAAACTCAGGCCAGAAAAGGACCCATTTACACTGGGAAGTTCAGTCTTACAGCCCGGATTATCTAAGAACACTGGATGTTCAGCACAGATAGCAGTTTTACAACCCTATCAACCAGCCTGACATAAGCTTGTCATCATCCTGACGTGCAACAGAGTGAACAAGATCACACAGATATAGATTGACCTCTGGCAATGAAATGAGAAAGTTGTATGTAATTTAACCTCTGGCAGGAAAAACAGATAAACCCAGAGTGGGCAGACTTAGAAACGTGGCTGTAGTAAAGACTCTCTTCCCAGCAGGATCTAGAAGAATAACTACTCTACCTCTCTTTTATCAAAAAATAGGAAAGCAAGACCCAACCTTGCATTCTTAAATCCAGTTCAGAAGCATCACAAATACATGATAAAGAAATGCAGTACAAGGAAGCAAATTCTTCCAGTGTCTGTATACAGGATTCAGGAAACAACATTATTCCTTCTGCTGCATTAAAGGTTTTGTTTACAGTCTGAGAGGATTATGTTTGAATTTCAAATACTTGGAAATAGATATTCAGATGTTGCATCACTGTCTATAGACACAAAAGCAAAGGCAGCTGAAATAATTTTGGGGGTGTACATGCTGTCATGTATTTCATTAAAATCAGAAGATTTCCATGAAGGAAAACCAACATACTTGATGTCTCCCATCTGCCTGCAATGAAAGGAGAATCTGCCTTTCACTATCACAGGCAGAAATCCTGAAGCCAGCAGAAAAGCAGTGCTTTCTAAGAGGAGGCAGGTAGATGCTACAGTTCTGAGCATCATTTCTTGGCAAGGGCTGCTCCCAATGGCTGCAGCCTCACGTAGACAGAATTGCTGGGTTAGTAGCTTCTGCCGTGACGCAAGTTTCCTGCCAGCGCTGCTCATCTGCTCATCTATTTATAGAATGATTTCAGACACGTGCCAGATTCAACAGCAAATTCTTCACTGCTTCAGGGGCTGGTGGGGGTTAGAACATCTTTTTTTTTTTTTCCTGGGAGAACACCAGATGTGTTTATTCATATCCTATACCACAGTCCTTTCTGGACGTTGTATGAAAGTCTGGCAACAAACATGCATGACATGAGGTATGTCTTTTAAATTAATGGTGATTGTACTTAACTTTAAGGATTCATTTTTTAAGTGTGTCATACTTAATATTAAGCTTCTGTTTATTAGGAGTGATTCAAACACAGTCCAAGAGGCCAAATCATTACTCAAAGCTTTAGACATTGCTCACTATTACGCCGCTACCTACTACACAATACTAACACATTATCCAGAGGACCATCAGATACATACAAAAGGCAAAATCCTAACCCTATTCATAGCAACAGGGCCAGGACATCATTCTTGAGGAGAACTGAAGAGATTAAGCACTTTCTGAAATATGCAACAGAAAAACAGTTCTTGGGTTTTATGGTGCAATATCTGCACTGAAAAACTGCTACGAACAGCATCCAACTTACAGTTGTGTTACATGACAATTTTGTCCCAATCAGGTGCTCAGATGCACTCAGATCTTTAACTTCCCATAATCAGCAGCAAATGACGATCGATTTTAACACTGAGTACTAAAAACTTCACTTAAATTGTTTCAACAAGCCAGGACCTCAAAAATATGCTTTTAGTTCAATCTAATTTAGAATATACATAAAAAACCTTAACTTTTTACTACTATTGGGAAGTGAGGTTTGTGGAGTTTTGCTTGATTCTTTGTTTGTTTTAATCTTAAGCATAAGATATAAGCTCTTTTGGGACCAATGTTTTTTAGGACACACCTGTGCATTACAAATGAAGAGAATCTACAGCCACATTGCCTTCAGCTGTACAATCTTTTAGGTACAAGACAAGGCAAAAGCCAGAAAAACCACACATACACTTGGTAGATTAAAAAAAAAAAATCATACTAAACCAATGAAAACACGTGTTACATTAAGAAAAAACTGTGTTCAACAGGGAACTGGCAAGTGTGAGAATCCACACTGACTTTATAAAACGTTTAGACCCAACCTGTAGTTAAAGAAATTAACTTTTCTTTCTACAAAACCAATTTTTCAAGTAGTAGTTCACAAGATAAAATATATCACCATCTTCTAAGGGAAAAGTATTACCTTTTTCACAGCTGTAGGGCTGCTATCTGCACTGAGGACTGGACTACCTGAAGGGCTCTTCTTTTCATGTGGAACACATTTTGCCATATAAATATTGTAGTCCAGAAGCATTTTCTGCCGCACGTTGCCAGCCAGATCCTTGTGCTTTGGCTGGGATGCAATTTCTTCTGCGCTTCCCTTGCTGCTGCTTCGGCTGTGTGTGAGAACTCCAGATTGACTATCGGTCCTACTGTGTGTTGGCAAGATCCCTACATTAAAAGGAGTAATACTCATTTAACAAAAAAGGAACCTGACAGTCAAATAGCAGAGTGTACGATCAAACACTTAAAGGAACACAATTAGCTTGGAGATATAATTCATTCTGAAAAAAGACCATTCAGAATAGTACTTTCTCATTTTGAAGGGTAAAAGTAAATTCTACTACTGTGTGCTTAGGTGGTCCTAAACCCAAATTAGTCAATATCTGGTATGATCCAGCACTCAGCAGGATGTGGGACTGGATAACTCAGCTGATCAATAGCATACTTTAATATGGACACTCACATATGTATAACATATGGTAGAATTACCAACAGCCCTGCTAGGGAATGCCAAAAATAAAAGTCAGGTGATTAAAATGTACCTATAACTTTTTCTTTTTTTTTTAATTAATTATAGGCTGCTACAATTAAAAGGACTGTCAAAAGCATATAACTATTAGAATTTTAATTAGGCATTAATTTTGCATATGCATTTCAAGAAGTTATGTGCCAGAAATAATGATGTTAACCAATTTTTTAAAAGCTTCTCAGAGAATAAAGACAGGAAAGCATGAGTCATTCAGATTTAAAATTATATCAGAGGGTGGTTTTAAATTAATATTTCAAACATTTGATTGATACTGTAGACTAATATGTTTGATGGTTCAGAGATATATATATATATGAGCACGGGACTTTATTTAAACACAAATATGTGCGTGCTTGCAACATTAACCCATGAGAAAGCTCTTTAGTCTTTACAGGAGACTAGAAGGAAGGAAGGATAGAGGAGAAAGACTAAGAGGACCGAGTCTAACACTGCAAACATTGTCATCTTCTCCAACAGTACAGAGATGGTAAAACAAAGAAGGATTGAACAATTAACCCCGACAAAAATTACAGGAGTTGTTACAGACACTGAAAAAGGGCATATTGACATAAACCAGTCTACAAATAGTAAGAATAGTTGAGGGCATATAGCCAAGTATGCAGCCAAGAGAGGAAAAGGCAGGGTGGGCAGGTGGGAATGAGAGGCTGAGATAAGGAAGAGCATCTTCAGTATTATCTGTCTGTAAAGATCCCTACGGCTCCACAGTTGCTCTAACTACTATTGGGAAAACATAACTTTGGTTTATTTCTTTTAGCAGCCACTTTTACTAGAATACAGAATTTGAATACCTGACTTGCTCCCAGGTAAACTGGATGGCTTCTTTGCTTCAGACTTCAGCTTGGATGCAAGAAGGAACCTTCTGAACCATTCTTCCTTCTCCCTGCCTGTCCTTCCAAAGAGATAAAGCACTTGATCCTTTTGGCTAGTGTACTTTGCTCCATCCTGAGGTTTCTTGGATTCTTCATTGTTCGAGTCCACTTTTTCAGCAGACAACTTTTCCTCTGCATTCTCTTTATCAGCCTGGGCCTTAGCCATAAAGTCATCTTGCTTAGCAAGTTCAATGCAAATAGGGTACTTCTTATTCCAAATCCGTTTTCGTGCCAGACTTTTAGGAACCAGGGAAATCTGAAGGATAAATGAAAGGGTTAAATTAACTTATCTTTCAATTGTATCTTCTGTTGCTGTAGTCACATAAAGAACATAGAACCACAAGAGATACAGATCCTACATTGGATCTGCTGGATTTAACTAACTCTTAACTTATAGCTGATTGATGTCCAATCCACTGCTATCAACAGGTCTCTTGCTGAGCCTTGGAATTAAAACAAGGACCATTCACGTAGCTCAGACTTCTACAATCATTTGGAGAAACTCAGTTGTAATTTAAAAGATCTTATTTTCATGGTTGATCAATGAAAATAGAAAAAACAAGAACCTTATTTCTGCAACCACAGGTTAGGTCATGAGAATCTAAGCTGAGTTTTAAAACTCAACTTCTCAGGCCCACCACATGAAGTTGAGTGTTTGAAGGCAGCAATAGTCCCACTGAGTATGTAAGAATCAAGGAATAAATGTGATTTTATTTCTTTATTTATAAAGAATATTCTTTATTTATTTATAAACTATATTCTAAATTCAGTACCTTCAGGGAGAACTGAGACAATCCAAGTGATGACAAGAGCAGTAAGAGTTAAAAATTCTAACCGGGGGGCTGAACTTACCTGCCTTCTCCAAAAATACTTTGGAGAATAGCCATAATTTGCTTTTTATATACAGGGTATCCAGCACTTTTGCAAACTGTTGGGAAGAGAATGGAGAAGTACTGGAAATTTTTCTAGGATAGCATGGAGAACAAGTGTCAGTCAAGTGCTCCTGCGGCATGTGATAACTTTGCTTGCCTTCATTATGGGAAAACAAATCTGCAATAGGCAGGAGTTTTCACTTTATCTTCTTCACCATCTTCCTTTAATGTAAAGCAGAGCTGACAGCGAGCTCCTTTTGCATACTGATGCAGGAAAACGAAGGGAGGTTTTCCTCACTGTCACCTTAGTCTGTCTCTCCCTCTAACTCCCAGAGCCAACTGAGACATAGTTTCCTCCTACATTTGTACTGCCAAGGCCTTCTACTGATGCAGCACATTAAAAAAAAATCCATTCTTTTACTAACAGGGTATTGATGTATTACTTAACACAATGCCTACTTCACATGGCAACTCTTCAAAGATTTGAGGGAGGCAAATAACATATTGAAAAACACCCCCAACTCCATTCTTGATGCACTCTTCCCATCGCAAAAATCCCAGTCTCCTTCCCCAGACAGCAGGTACCAACAGCAAGTTGTGTCTATTCCAGCCACCTCTCACTCTCCTCTTTTACATCCACATACAATGAATGTTCCCGCTTCAAGTGAAATGCAAACGTTGTCTGAACTGCCTTGGCAGAGAGGCAACCACCAAAGATGATGCGTTTCGGTGGAAGCTTCAGAACAGTCACGCAGTAATCTGATGTATGGAGAACAATTCTCTGAACTCCCATGTGGTAACTTCTGATTTGAACCAACAGAAGAAAAATCATGCTTTTCCTCTACTGTGTAAACATGTATTTTTTTTCTAAATCCGGCTTTATCTTCCTCCCCAGCACAATCTTTCACAAGTTAGTCATGACAACAATTTTGTTTACATAATGACAGAACACGAAACTAGAGGTGTGAGCAAGATTTCAAAGTATTTTTTGTTAAAATCAGATATAAATAAGGCACACTCACCTTGCTCTCTGTAAGTTCATAAATTTTCTGGCTGACATACGTGACTTCAGGCTTTGGCTCATTGTACACAGCCCTTCTAGAAATATTTTTATTGGGTTTTGAAAGTCTTAAGGTGCTTCCTTCAAGGCGCACATAGACAGAGTGAGTCAATGTAGCGTGGTACGTTTCTGGATCATAATTATAAATTTCATTCATCCATCCCTAGAGAAGAAAACATTTGTTAACAGGCTTTTAAGCTGTACAAGTACAGCATGTACTTCAAAGTTTTAAATAATTATCCAAGCTTTTGCCAAAGTTATGTCACTTACTGTACAAACACGGCAAAGCTGTAAATGCCCTAAACGAGACCGCACCAAACTGACAGAGCATGAGGACTGTATCCCAAGCACATAATTTATTTTCCTGAGTAAATTGTTTCGTGTATATAGCACAGTGCTCTTCCACATCACCTCCATGAAATGCTGTGCAATCTGCAGATGTGGACCCGCTGGGAAGAGGCACAAGGCAGCCAGCAAGGGCACCCTCTGGTACTGCAATCACCCACATTTTAATCACCAACAGCCAAGGCAGAGTAAACATTCTGTCTGCTTATAGACAGCACTGACATTTTAATCACCAACAACTAAGGACCGAGCGGAAGACCACAATGGAGTTTGTTTTAACACACCGTCACCACTTAACATCATTTAACATGATGTGTAACTGCCCAGTTACAACACAGGAGTCCTACAGCTGGGGATTAAATTCTACTTCTTTCTGTGCAGTGAAAGAAACAGAAAACAAACCACACAGCCCTGCTGCAACAAGCCCGTAAGTGCTGACTCTTAACCATGGGGTGATGCTACTCCTCTAACATCTGCTTTCAGAAAATTAAAGATGACAAATGGGGCAGAAGACAAGCCAGAATTCAAGGAGGACAAGTTTTCCTTCTCTTAACCTGTCCTACAACATACTTTGGTAATTACATCTACCTGCACATCACAACCTTAATTCGGCGTACTCAATATCCATTAATGTCAAAAGAAAGCTACGTAGATAGGCTTAAGTCTACTTATCTTAAAGCATAAAGTAAAATGGCATCTTTATAAATACCCAGGTGAGTATGGTAGAGGGGAAAGCATCTGCTGCTGCGGAGCGGGGAGAGCTGAAGGAGCACCCCTAGTATTCTTCAAAACAAAAAAGTTGTAACTATCTTATGCAAAACATCCCAGCAATTACTGAGACATTTTAACTTATTAAAGAAATTTCCACCCACACACAGAAATGTAAAATTTATTTTAATGCTCATTTACTTCAGCGCCCTATGATTTCTCAAAGTAGACAGCATACATGTTCCTAGGTGCCATAGTAACAGCGATAACTATATTTGCTTAGGCCAACATCTAGCTCCATTTTCACTATAAACCCTGAAAACTCTACATAAATTAGCATTTTTTCTATGTTCAGGAATGATTAAGTCATTCATCTTTGCTCAGCTCCAAAACAGACTAGCTTTTATTACCAGAAACACCTATACCTACACATGGGCTCTGTAGAAGCTTTGTACTTGGGGGTTTTTGTTTACCCTGGGTTATATAGAAATACAAAGCGCAAGGAAGAGTTTTCTATAAACCATCAAGGTTCTGCACAGCAGGGTTGATGTATGTTTGAGCATATCCCATTTGCTTCCTAGAAATTATTAAACCAAGACATCTTTGAGCAGACAGCAATTAATTTTCAGCCAGGAAGTCCAGCTGGACTTACTGAAGCACAAGGACACCACGTGTGTTGCCTAAAGCCACTGTGAGCACTGTGAGCCATCCACTCTGTGCAGAGCTGGAATATCCATATGGCCCAGAGAGCTCTGGAGAGACTCCCACCTGCCTCCCCCTGATGAGATCTCTGAGCTATTTCTAGATCAGACACCGAAGCCCGGAGCCTGCAGCCAGGCAAACGTACAGATGAAAATTTGCTGGCTTAAAAATTTATTGCCTTCTCCTGGCAAGGCTGTTCAGCCAAAGGCCACACAGGCCAAGAGACAGGGATACTTGGAAAATGGATCTTTAGATGAAGCATAGCCACAGGTGGGCTTTTTATAACTCTAACAAGCGATGATGTTGTTTTTAGTAGGAGGGCTGGAAACCTCCAGGTACGTGTGGTGCCCAAGAAGGAAGGTGAGAGCACCTCTGAAGTTTCCTTAACGTCCTGCTCAAGATGGAACCAGCTGGAGTTTCCTGACACCAGCACTTGAGCTGAACAAAGGACGTGTAGCAACAAAAGCAAGGTGTGATTTACACATCATTCTCTTGACTGCCATTTACCACAGTGAGAAGTAAAAATTCACGAACACAGCTTCAGAGATGAAAAGCCAAGAGCTGAGATGACATGAACACTTCTGGACACGCAGCAGATGCGTGAGCTTTGCTGTACCCCCTCCACAGCAGTATGACTGTTATCCAACACCCTTACAGTCATGCTTAATTGTATTTCCCCAGCATATGCTGAGATGCCCTGGCTGTGATAAAAAGGCACAAGGCCCAGCCTACATTAACAGACTTAACCAAGCCCAGTGACCCTCTGGCAGTGCAGGGGTTGGGATCCATCCCGTGTGCTAGACCTGCACCTTTTCTACCCCATTTCTTCTGTAAGGGTGCCAGTAGTAGCCTTTCTGCCAGTAGATTTCCTTTAACCCACACAAGTAAACAGCAGAGAGGCCCTTTTGAAGATCACCACCTTCTTCCCAGCAGCAGCAAGACACGCTGAATTTAAAGGGCAAAAACCCCAAACCAGAGTCCTTGCTTCCTCGGTTACTGTGCCCCTGATTCTCCTTCAGCATTCCAGAGCCTTGGGAAGTCCCACCCTGCTTTTCTGATCCCTACCATGTGCCCAGGCTTCCCACTTCAAACCAAGGGATTAGCTGTATAATCTGCCAAACGCACCGTTCGCAAACCCCGCGCTGCCGCCTCCCCTGCTCACTCCACGGAACAAACCCAAGAAAAAGCGGCAACGCTGCTTCTCACAGCACAACCGCCAGGTTATCAGTGACTGAAAACCTCTCCAGAACTTGTTTCTAGCTTCCCAAGGCACTGAACATTCAAATTCTAGAACCCGCAGAAGATAAATGCATTTAGCACCCAAAGTAGCAGCCTACATTGTGATTTCTATACAAGGAAGAAATTGGTTGTTTCATCTATTTGGGGCAGAGCCCAAAAATCCAAAAGATACACAAATTCTAAATCCAGATATTTAAGGTTTTATTTTCAGACAGTACCTAGCCAACAGCCAGGATGAAAGCAATACCACACCACATGATTACAAACCTTCCTTGTACATAACATTTTTAGTTTCCTAAGGACACCCCGTTTCCTTTTTGCACTCAGCTTCCAAGTTATAAAATAACGCAGAGAGTGAAATGGTAATACTTCACCAAATGATGAGTCTTCCACATCAATGAATCTGGAAAATGTGTGTCAGTTGCAGGAATTTTCCCCCTCTCTCTCTCTCTACATATATATCATTGTTAAAGGGGGACATGACACCATCCGCCTGCTTGCTTCAGTGATTTTCATTTTTGTAAACTGTTTCATCCAGTTTAAAAACCATTTTTGAGAAGGTTATCCAAAAGGACACAAAATGCATCTGAAAGTTCCCGCATTTCAAGAATAATTTCAGCACAAATACCTCCACCCCTCTCTTTGCAAAAAAACGAATTGGAACAAAATATTCACAGCCCACGGAAACTGTTGTGCAACGCATCTAAACAGAGAAGTTATGTTACCATAACGTGCTAGCAACAGATTAATTTTCCCAAACTACTGAAATAACAATGGATTTCCTTGTGTAGGAGAGGAGTGACTGTATGATGGGTCTTTTTTTTTTTTTTTGCTCTAGTGAAGTTGTTAAAATAAGAAATTTGGTAATTCAGGGAGGACAATGACCACAGTCACATGCTGCTCTGCAGCTGCTTGCCATTTACACTGATCCTGTGAGCTCCGCATCTAAAGGTCAGCAGTTGCTCTGAATTCACAGCTGAAATTAGGAGAAAGTGCCTCACCACAGCCTGGTAACTAACCTGAAATAAACCTATTGGGGAGCACGTTTTTTATGGCAAAGGCCCCAGTTACTATTCGAAACCCCACACGAGCACTGACAGGATCCAGCCCGTTTGTTCCCCAGCAGAGACCAAACTGGCTCTGGGAGCACAGGGTGTCACCTCTGCCACCACAGCAATGCCAGCTGAACCAGCCCTGGGCAACCCTCGGGTCTGGGGAAACACAGGCACTGGCACAAAATGGCTCTAAAAAGTCCTATCCCCCTTTACTTTTCCCCTTTCATGACTCTGGGCTGTACATTTTTTGTTCCAACCGCAGTTCAGAGAATAATTCATGCAAATAAGAACTGCAGACTCAGGCCCGTAAAGCATCGACTTTTTAATGCTACTTAATTTAAGATCTCAGGTGTTTTATACCTTAACCTGAGAGGGGATGCTGGAGGGGAACTGCGAAAAGATCCTTACCAAGGGCCCAGAGGGCTGAGGGGGCACAGACCAGGTCTGAAAGTAAAAATAAATAAAAATATTTTCTTCTATGATATTTTAAAATACATAAATAAAGCAATCAGGAAGTCAACTTCACAATACAAGCCCAACTCCGGATTACAACTGCAGCCAGAGTTTCTTAGTTACATTAAGAGATTGATTAACATCAATTATCATTAAATGATATCATCAAATGCTCCAGCACCAAAATTCTTGAAAGACTGTTGACACTCAAATCATACTAATTGTATTAGTACCCCTCTCATTACTAGTGTTTTATAATAATCCAATAGTATCTTGTTTGTTACATGGGGAGCAAATGTAATGCAGTTTTTTGAGGTTACATTGACAGGGAACGTAAAGACAAAAAAAAAAAAAAAAGGTCTAAGATGGGCAGAAATAACCATCACCTTAATTGCTCTGCCAGCGGCCACTATCAAACATGCAATCCCCTGGTTGATATTCAGCAACAGCATGCTGGTAAAAAGCCTCCTCTTTTGGTGCAGCTGCAGCTCAAAAGGCTTCACTTCTCCAGCAGGCACTGCCAAGACGGTCTCCTCAGAAAAACTCTTTCTAATGGAAAAGGTAAATTTATCATTTCCATTTTAGCTGTTACTTAAACCGATTGGTGTCGGCCAGCACAACACAAGGGAATGCACACTTGAGAAGGTCAATAAGGTAGTCAGAAAAACCTAATGCATTAAAGAAGAAAAACCAAGCACCTGTGGGCAGAGGGGGGAAAAAAATGGAAAAGGAAAGTAGAGAACTGAAGAGTTAGGGAGTAAGAGGATAAGAAAATACACACAGAAGATGCAGGGGGTTTGTGTGCATTTTCTGGTTGGGGAGTGGGAAGCTGTTCTCCCTCCAATACCAAAGACTTGAGTGGAATAAGAAAGAGTAAAAAGAACAGAAATTGAAAAAAAAAAAAGTAGTTTGATTTAAATCTACTGAAGCACACACTAACCAGCACAAAACTCTTTCCCATTACAAATGAACAGCTGTGGGGGAAATTATACTGATGTTCAGGTATTTGGGCAATTGCTATGGGGAATTTGCCACAAATTGTTCAGTCCAGGGAAATACGAACTTCTCAAAGAATATTCCCATGGAGGGGAACGCACACATACTCATACAAAAATAGCCTGACAGCAGTTTGGCAGAACCCCAACTCCTAGAGTTCTGTAAAGAGATCTTACTCACAATATTTATCATAATGACATGAAAGCAGTTCAGGCCAGAATAAAAGACCAACAAGTCCTGAAGAGAGCATCTCTATGCAAAAACATCAAGTTTTATTTTCCTACGTTCATGTGAGTCTTGTAACACATTAAGTCTCTCTTCTTCTGAGGACCTAAACTGTCCAGCAATTAATTTGACAGAGACAAACAGAAAACTGTTGTATGAGGTGGGAATAATAATTTACAATCTGCTAAACCATATACATTATGATGCACTACAATACAGGCACTGGACTGGTTTTTAACTCTGGAAGGATTTAAAAGCCCTCTTACAAGGTTTTCCATATTAAGGACAATTACTTTGTGTGTTAATGAGCACAAGAAATAATTTGCAAGTCATACAAAACATTAATCCACATTCATACAGACTGCACAGTTCATTCCTTGCCCTACAGCCAGTCTCATAAAACTATCTCCTGGATAAAAGCATTAAAATGTAGTTTAAAGGCTCCTGAATAACAGCTAACATCTCAAAGAGCCAGCTTAATGCCAGCCAGCGACGAGCATCAGGGTCTTTACCAGCTTTCAAGTATCAAGGCAAATCCATACGCAGGGTCTCTCTCAGCTCTCAATAAACAAGGACAGAACTAAGAAGTTGTCAAGATTTGTACTTGTAAGCTGTGGGTATTTCTGCATTCTCAACAGCACATAAAGACCACAACTCATACCATTCAAGAAAAAAAAGGGAAAACATGGGGTTAGCAAGCAATATACAATAGATGCCACAGCATATAACCAATACCATCTTAATTTAAATTCATGCAACTTTTGTGTTGTTACACAGCTAGAGATGCACCTTCAGAAAGCTCAGGGTGCATTCAGTATTTACACAAATACAAGAAAGCACTCACAAATACTCTGACAAGCAAATGGTATCAAGTAAAGGTTATTTCACTATAATTTTGAAATGCTTATGTGGCATATCAGAAACTAGTAGATGCTCTATTGTTCTGAATTTGGCAATTCAGGAAATATTCTTTTAATTCATCAGCAATGGAGATTAGGAGTGGCGTAACATGGACAAAGAAGCAGCACAATGCCACTAAAGGCATTTTACTGAACTGGAATTCATCGTGTACAGTACAATATTCAAGCTATCAGCACACAGAACCACAGACATCATAACCCATGAGTATGTCCCTTCCATCACTCATCCCCCTTCTGTTCTAATTAGTTTGTGTTTGAGGGGAATCCATATGCTCTCCATCTATTTGTGCTCTACTAGAACACGCTTTTCAATCTGCTTTGACCAGACAGACAAGACAGACAAATTACTGCCTCAGCAGCAAAATACCCCAGAAACAAAATACATCCCACAAAGTGCAGCTTCAAGCACAGATGTTATTTTACACGCTGAACTCTGACACTACTTGCTCTCAGTAGTTCAGCTGGATCATTTCAAATCCATCAGCAAGACTACTTGCCCTTTTACTTTTGAAGCAATTCTGGTTTTCTACTAAGCCATAAGGACACTGACATCCTACATATTCTTGGATACTAAACCATTTGTGCCCCTGTCAAAGCTGCCTGACCCTAGAAAAAATATTATGTTTACAAATGGGGATAATTCAGCTTGTTTATGCCTTCACAATAAATGCTAGTTTACTACTTCTACCCAAAATAACGCACACAGACACACACACACACAGAACTCCATGACCTCACCTTCAGTATTTCAGGTTCTTTGATGTCTAGAGCTCCTGTATTCCATTGCTTTTTCACACTTTTATGCCATTTGAGATATTCACGAGTACGTGGAGTAAGAAGCCAAATCACACAGACAGCTATCATAAATCCAAGGGCCATTCCAAATAAAAGTCCACTTAAGTAGCCAGGGAGAGGGGTAATAAAGTAAGCATAGACTAACAGTGTTAAGAAGTATAAAGTTTTCACTGGTATTTCAGGCTGTTGCACATACAGATTATTTTCATCTTCGCTACTGAGCATAGTACCATTTTCCTCAGCCATCTCGGGATCGAGCAAACTTTCGGTAGGTTTATCAGTTTTATTTTCATCATCCAGCAAGGAAAAGTCTTCAGAATACAGTTCACAAAACTCCTCATCCTCTCTGCTTGCTAGTGCAGACAACGAACATTTTTCAAGTACGAGTGGAGTTTTCGAACTCACGTCCTTTGTGCTTGCAGACTGAGAGCTTTTGGTCTCTGCCTCTTTTGCATGTTCCTCAGCCACCTTTGACTGATCGCTCTTATTCAGGTTAGAGTCACTTCCATAGAAGTCCCCTTCAGAGTCACATTCTTCTTCCTTAATGCTGTAGTTGTTATTGCTTTCCAAATGGCCGTTCAAACTGGAAAGGTTTGAGAGTTCTGAAGCACTTGAAGATAAGGCTTTGGGCCTGTGGCTACTACTTTCATCACCCATTATTTTACTGAGCAGCTGAAAAGGCTCATAGATTACTTCAGAAAGGCGTCTTTTAGTATCTTCAATTTTAGCCTCCATTTCAGGTACTTTAAAAAAGGAGCGAGTGTCAGAGGGAGATGTTAATGGAGATGAGGGGGCAGTTTTAGAATCACCACCCGTAGCTCGAGGTTGAGTGAACTGTTTGAACAGATGCAAGTTCAGTTTCGAGTCGGGTGGTCTGTAAGACACAGCTTCAGATTCTTGTTTAGAAGTGTCTGTAGACAGAGATTTCACTAAGGTTTTCATTAACTGTCTATGTCGTGTCGGTGGGGTGGGTTCTTTTGGTTCCACATCTGTTGAAAGGGACTTGACTAAACCCTTAAAAGGCTTCGAACTAGAAACTGACCTGGAGGGGGATGAGGATGGGGAAGACGACAGGCTGGATTTCTGTTCCACGGGCGGTGGTGCACCTGATAAGCTAACTGTATGGCATAAGTGTGACGATGGAGACAGGACTGGTGGCACTGCACTGAATACTTGGGATGTGGAAGGAGAATCCAACAGCTTTACAGTCTCTGCAGTTGGCAGAACTGCAGGTGACGAGGACAGCAGTGATGCGGAGTTGGCCATGTTAAGCGAGGTAGCTGGACCAGAAAAATCATGGCCGGTATGCTCAAAGCAGAGGTCTTCCTTGGCTTCAAGTGCTGTTACAATGCTTTGGTCATCTAGATCCTCATCAAGAAATTCCTTAAACTCCTCTTCCTCCTCTTCTTCCTCCTTCCCAAATGCAGAGAAATGAATAGTGATGGTTTCTCGGGAGACAGATCGTTGGACCTGCACTTTTGGTGCTGACTGCTTTGAGGCCATTTCACCAGTTTTCTCTGCATGGCTACTGTTCTGACTTGTCATTGCAGGTCCCAGAGATGTGTCAGAGTCTGTGAAGAAAATGTAATACTATGTTAAATGCATTCTTTCCCCCTTCAAACACACTTATTTTCAAGCGTTAAGTCAAACACAAGAGACTGGGAATACATAACAGGTCAGTCAGTTGGCAATTAAAACACTCTGGACACTCCTCATCTCACTGGATTTAAAGCTGTCTACTTAAATTATGGACCTTTACTACAGAAATTGACTGTAGATTTATTTCACTACATAAAATATATCTGTATTTTAGTTAATACCCCCTTCACATCTGCTTAACCACCTCATTCTTAGTGTCATTAAATGCAGAACTAGACTCAAAGACAGGCAAAGAGAAAAGCATGCTCAGGACAGGTAGCAATCATGGATAGCACAGAGAACATTACCACATCCTCGTAGCTGATCTTGAAGGAAGAATTTGACACAATTTTTGGTAGCAAAAAAAAAAAAAAAAAAAGCCACCCACACAAGAAAATAACAAGTAGAAGGTACCTACACTCAAAATTACACATCTAGGTCACGGTTTGCTAGTTAACATATTTCTATAAAGCAAAAAATGGCAGTATTAACAAGTGCTGTGCTGTTAAATTACCTTCAAGTGTTCTGAAATGATAATTAGTTCATCACTGATGCACTACCTTCCTATTTTCCACACTAGATGCACTTCTGAGTTCCAGACACCCCATCTTGCCTGAGCACACTGAAATTCTTCACTCCTAACTCTCAGTTCCTTCTACATACAATAATTAATGCTTCATATTTCTTTTAAATAAAGGAAATATGAAACTCATAGCAAGGTCAGAAACATGCAAATGTCTTCACGTGTGGAACTTCTCTTGTATGCCTGTTTGAACTGGTCTATTGGAAGTAGAGAGTTAAATTGTATTTTATCACATGTGTTATCGTGGTTTATGGCTGGACTCTTAAAGGTCTTTTCCAATCGAAATGATTCTATGATTCTGTGTAGTCTTTGTCTTGCCATGTTTTGCCAGCTGTGGATGGACAAATGATCAGGGATAGGCAATACTGCAGTAATTGCAGATAAAACAAAACATAATTGGACAGAACTTAATTCTAAAGGTTACCCTCCTTTCCAGGAATCCCAGGACTAGACACCCTTTATAAAGGTATTTTAGCAGAATCCCAGTACAGCAAGATGAAGTCAAACATTTCAATAATGCACAGTATCAAACTACCTGCTGTCAAAAAAGACAAGAGTTGGACTTCCGCAGATACAGCATGTTCAAGATCTACCTCAGATAAGGTATATATCCCAATAATTTGTAACTGCTAGCAGTTTTGCTCTAAGAATGTGTAAGGACACTTCAGTAGAGGCAACTGTTCTTCTCACTGATATAGCAATAGCACTTTTTGA
Organism: Nycticryphes semicollaris; assembly: GCA_013400055.1. Lineage (NCBI taxonomy): Eukaryota > Metazoa > Chordata > Aves > Charadriiformes > Rostratulidae > Nycticryphes > Nycticryphes semicollaris. The sequence continues at coordinate 109,531 of VXBJ01004340.1, read as the reverse complement.
AAATATTGATCTCTGATCAGATCTGTGCATAAGGGCTGCTGACAGACACACTATCATACCTGCTGCCTTTTACATCAATTATATCTACACTTTATTCCATGCATTTTATTGGCCCATGAAAGTGAACTTGGAGAGCAAATATCACACATTTAAACCAAGACACAAAGATGGATCAGGAATTAGAAGATTAGGTCTGTCCTTCCGGCTGTGAGGCAGCACTTTACCTTCATTGCCAAGGCACCAAGTTTACCACTTCAGTAACTGGATTATTTTTCAGAAGCTGTTAAAATGATGTAATCAAACTGTCACGCTGAATTAATGAGAGGCCTTCGCTGACGTTTAAAGAGAGGTTCAGAAGAATGATTGTGTGGCAGTGAAGAAATGCGCACTTCACAGTTGTGATTGTATTAGCCACCAAGCCGGTGCCACCTGGTTGTCATCATCCTCCTGATAAAGGCTGTAGCCCTTTATACTCGCTAATGGGGCTGTTCACAAACATTTTTTAACCTGTCAGTAAAGTGAGCTGGGTTAAACTTTTTTAAACAGCAGATCTTTGCTACCCAGCTTACCCAGTCATGTTGGAACAGAAGCAAGTATCTGTCCACAACTTCCTACTCACAATAGTTGTCCATTTTATGGCTCCTAAATCGATAACTAGTTTATTCCTTGCTTCTTCCAGCATTTGCATCCTGCCCAATCAGGTTGTACAGAAGGAGCTGGACTCTATCCCGCTTCATGCAAAGCCTCCCGAAGTTGTAATTTCAGTTTTCAGTCCCAGTTCTGCTGCGTATGTCAGGAAGCCAGTTTGGGTTCAAAGAACCAAAAGCAGCTTTCAACCCTAGGCACACTTTCACTTGACACCTAACCATTTTTTTTCTGACAAACTGCTTAAGAGACCGAATTCTGCCTCAAGATCAGGTTTTGACTCAATCTATTATCAGGGAACTGCTTTCTTCTGTCCTCCTCAAAATCCATCCGACACACCAAAGAAGCAGTATTAAATGGAGAACCCACTTTCAGTGATGTAGATCTACCTCCAGCCTGCTTAGGACTCAGCAGATTGTTAACTTTCCTGCCATATCTGCGGGTCAACTAGTTATTTACCCCAGTAGTAACAACTCTTAAATATTCCAAACTTTAGATACACATTTATCAATCATGAGTATATACAACTTGGTGAGTGTTACAGTTGGTAAGAAACTTGGTCTTTCATTTCCCTGTTGGATTAGCACACTTAAGAACCACCAGCATACAGAACCCATCCTTCCTGTGGACACAGTTCCACTTCACGTAGTTTAAACTGCACATTTCTCAATATTTTATTTATTTATTTATTCATTTATTTTTTTAGAGAAACACATCCAAATTTATTTTGAGGAGGTGGGAAAAACTACTACCAGCCAAGGTATGTATTAAACCCTATTTCCATTTCCCTAGTGCTGGACCATCAGCTGTCACCCATCTCTCACACTTTGTGCCAGTTGCGCAATTGCAAACCAAACAAACTAGCAACCCAAAACTTGAAACTATAAAAATCCCACACACATTTTCCAGGGCATTAAGCTATTACAACACTATACATTAGGGAAGGGGTAAAAAAGGAAAAATAACCACCAACCAACCAAACCCACACACCTAAAAGCTGTACTTGCACACAGTGACGTCGGCATCAGGTCAGCCTGAAACATCTGACTCTTTCTCTTCTCCCTGTGCGACACCAACCGGGTATCAGCAGAAAAATATTAACTGTTCCCCTCACCCCCAAAGAACGTTTCTAGTGTGTTATATCTTCGATCAGCTGGAAATTCATGGTTTTGGTTAGCTCTTTCACACACTGTTTACACTGTACAGTTAATTACTTTGTGTTTAACACCAGTTGCCACATGGTGCTAATGCAGTGCTAATTACCTGAAACAGATGAAGTTTCTTTGCACACATCAAATGTACTGATAAAAGATTTTACGGCTCACTGAACAAGCAGGACTTTTTTTTACATCTAGATTAACTAGTTAACACAGAAAGGAAGGAAATTCTTGATTAGCCAGTATTTGCCTACCCTTAAACATGCTACTCTACCATGAGTTACATCTTATAAAAGCACATTCTTAAATCAGGACTATCAACAGGGCAGCAGCAGAACATTAACATAGTCCAACTGCTTGCACTTCGGCATCCTCAGCCTGTGACCTACGAGATAACTCTGCAGCACCCAATGCCCTCAACATCTGGCCCAAGCGATACCTCAGTTGAGGGGACTGGCTTCCAGAAACAACCGTATCTATTTGGGCAAATAATTTTTAGCCTTCTTTGACTTTGCTGGAACTTTCTAAAAATCAACCTTGTTAATAGGCCAGTTTTGTTACAAACAGGTTTTTCATGCTTTTCCCAAGCACAGCTCTTCAACGCTGGTTCTTGTATAAAATTTTCACACAATTGTTACATTAAAAAACCAGTGTACGATACAGGAGAAATGCTGTAATGTTATTTACTTAAGAGAGCACATGAGCTTAGGCCAACAGCAGATATTTCATTACAGGCATTCTTTATATCAATTCTGATTACAATAGTAGCACTCTCTCTACACTATTCCAAGCTTTTAACAGCTCTAAACCTCCCTCTCAACACACCAGGTATCCTATTGTAAGTCATTTCTCCTGCACAAACACCAGATAGGGGAGATTTTCCCCCGCTCTTCGCAGGCCCATGTTTACAATCCATTCCCAAGCACGATTGTACTTTCTTATTGCGAAGCATTTGGGTGTTTTTTCAAAACTGATGTTAAGGAGCTTTTCCATATTGAGTACAACAGTAATATCCCTGACTTCTTCCACTGCTACCACTACTGACTGCTCTTCCACTGCATGTCCCGTTTGGACCACAAAGGTACTTCAACAGGTTCTCGAACCACACATTTTTACTCCTCAAATCATTCTAACAGATCCACTTCTTCCAGCTTTCCAGCTACGTTTTCCTCACTCATGGATTCCCGTTTCCTGCTCCTCATCTCCTCTCCCATCCGTTTGAAGACCCGGCATTCCCGGCCTCCTCATTTGAAGAAGCAGAATTGCAAACCAACTGTTTGCAGATTACATCCATTATCTGCAGCAACATGTTTTTATTGATCCTTGTTTCGAAAACCACACTGTCCCCATCTATCCCTGCATGCCTCTTTAGGTTTTTGTGTTGTTGACTCTGAAGCTCTATTTACATGGCTGGCAGGCCTGAGCCAGAATCTTAGATCCTCAGGCTTCAAATGGTTCAAACAAACCTGGAAGGGGAGGAGGTTGGTCGGACAGTAACTCCTTTCCCGCAAAGGTTTGAACTTTGGATGCTTTTGCAGGAGGGAATGAGAAAGCTGCCAACTAACTCTGGCATTTCCCCTTCTTCGGTGAAGGCACCGCACCCCCATCGCCCACAAAAGAGCAGTTTATAATCCTCACCTACGGGCATTGCTTTCAGAGTGCTACAACAACAGGAAAGAGCGAGCCTGACAAACCGTGCACGATGCCTGGGAAGAGAAAAATACATCTCCTTTGCTACTGACTGGCAAGGTGGCACTGTGTGAGAGCTGAGGAAGCGTTTTACCCAGGTGACAACACGTCTGCACCACGCCGGGATGCACCAGCTGATGAACGGGGACACCCAGGGAGAGACCAGGTGTTGGGTCAAGTTAGGCCACTACAGCGACATGTGGTCTTACCTACACCAGGAATGACTAATCGGGAGTGTTTCTAGAACCAGCCACGCACCCAAGCAATCCATCTCCTCCCCAACAGCGTAAACAGCCCTCCCCAGAGCTGGCAAACCCTCCTCCTTGTCCCTGCAGTGGACAAACCTGCCACCACCACCCTCCCCTCCTTCTTCTGCCCAGCCTCAGAAACCACCTACTTGAGAGCACTGAGAAAATCCATGGTGCACGAAGTGCCCGTGTTAGACAATTATACTATCAGCTTTACAGACAAAGCAAAGCAATTAATTTCACATTAACAATTTTGAAAGCGGTTCAACCAATACACAAAGCAGCAAACCAGGGACTAAGTTAAAAGAACAGGTGAAAGTATTTTTGGACTCGATGATCCCAAGGGTCTTTTCCAACCTGAATGATTCCATGATTCTAAGTTGCACGCACACCACACTTATTTTATCCACCTGTACCCTGTTCAATTTAGCCAGATTTACTAATTAAGTAAGGGATATCCAGTAGAGCAATTCAATATTTTTCGTAATCATTCAGATGGGGAAATAAGAGAGATTGGGTAACTAAACTCAAATATATTGCAACAGCCAACCATTCCAATCACATTGCTGTTACTTAATGCAGTATCTACACAAGGGGAAAGGGTATGCTGTATTTCATACAGTGCTTTCACAAAAATCTGCAGCAAGATTCAAAACTTGTCAGGGTATTTTCCCTTCTTGTTGCTAACAAACACAGACCAGAAAATGTGTTTTCCACAGAACAGAAATTCCTTTCCTGCCAAGTAAAGAAAAATTCTTACAGGTTATTAAAAAGCATTGTAAAACTCTCCCCTGTATCTGTCAGTTGGGTCAGCAGAACAAGCCCTAAATGCTATTCAGGAACCCACTAATTTGATTACTGATAATGCCACAACTTAATGTCATGCAGATTGCCATCACTCTCCAAAGGCAAAGATGTTTCTAACTGGTCACGTCGCTGCTTCCCCAATAATTTTTCTGTGCCACCACTTTCAACAGGCACCTCCTGCTCTGGCAAATTGCCATCACCTAGATTGGAGAAAACGGTACTTCTTCAAGACCAATGGGTGTCCTTTTCCTTTTGGGTTACTTGATAGTCATTTCCAAGTGTCAGGCCAAAGACATGATATGTGATATTTGATTCATACTTAAAAATCTATTCTCCATTTGGTAGGAAGGAGGAGTAGTGTATTTGTTTAAGACTATCTTTACAACATCTATGTGGTGTAACAGAAGAGCTACAGAAGATCTTACATTAACATAGACAGAACCACCTCAATGCATTAAGCCACTGTTCCCAAACCAGGATAGAAGCACACTAAATCTTTCCCAGTTTAGGAATACCTGTAAATGTAAAATGTAAAATTCGTACCTGCTCTCTGAAATTATAGTTTTCAGTTGACTTACCAGTATCTACCTTTAACACACAATTTCTACTCTGTATACTTATTTAAAATAAATAACAAAGTTATCAACATCGGACACTATTCCTCCTGTTAAGAGCTAGAAGCCTACACTTCAGGTCCTTCAAAATAAAGCACAACATTAGTGATCCTTATCACTTACAGCCTTTATTTAAACAATGTTTTAAATCATCAGAAGTTTACATCTCCAATAACTTGTTACCACTTTCCCACAGAAGTGGTCTAAAAAGCCAATTCCCAAGTATTTAGCCCTGACTGATCTCACTGAAGCGGAGATGACAGCTACTGGGACATAATCTTTCACACAAATTTCATCTCATTCAGCAGATGTATACCTTACAAAAGAGGATAAAAAAAACCACCCAAATTTCAACATCCTTTCCTATCCCCATTCAAATTTCTTATTACAACACATTAAATTCCCCTGGCACCTTCACAATTAATGAATTCCATGGTTAAGACCTATCATTCCTTTTACATCCACTAGTCATTACTTTTAAATGAACTACAAGGACTGGTAATTATCAGCACACAATCACCCCGTGAAATCTTTGTGTCAGGGCTCCTGTTACCCAGCCTAAAGGTAATACTTTAAAGCTCACTTTCAAATTTTGCTTTATTTTTAAAGCTCAGACAACTGGATTTGAGATGGGGGGGGGGGCAGGGGGTGAAGAGGAACAAAAATCCAATAAAACACATTGTACAATCTAAGCAGAAATTAAGACTTTTGTATCAGTATCAGGTACTATTAAAAGAATGTGTTCAACTGATGTCAAGACTAGGATCACAGCCAAAATAGATCGTGCCACCCACTAAGTACTATAATATACACACATATACCTTCCATAGCACATACCTCTGACAGAGGTCAAACAAGTTATCACAACTAAGCTGGTTCACAGCTAAAAAACCTCCATCAGGAGTTCTGAGCCTCATTAAAAAAATGTTATATTTTTGTGCAAATGCCTTTAAGGTAAGAAAAATCCAAGTCAAATAGTCAACATTTCAGTTCACTTAGGGATACTTAAATGAAAGAGCCTAAAGAAGATGTTAAAGGATTGTCAATGAGATGATACTTTTAATGAAAACTATAAACCCAAAGAGACAAATAAGAGGGGCTGTTTACTGCAGTCTGGGACAGAAAGGTCATGTAAAATTGCAATGGCAAATAAGGAAACTTCAAAATTACTGGAATTATTTTTGAAGACGGGCACTGCTAGTGAGGCCCTTAATACAAGCTTATATTTACAATGCTTAAAAAATAATCAAATAAAAATCGGTTGATGTTAGCTAAGCAAGCCTACTCCATATTACCATTTTCCCCAAAGACCTAAGAAAGGTCAGCTACCCCATTAGTTTCTGTCTTCACCGATAAAAGATTAAATATTATTCTTTCCTGTTCTCCCCCTGTAACACATCACTTACACCAAAAACTTCATAAAGCTGCACTACAGATTAATTCTGACAAATACTAAGGTAAGTAGTTAAACATTGCCCAGAAACTCAGAAAAAATTAACTTCTTCCTATTTAACGCTTTTCCTAAGACTGATGTGATATTTGTAAGAAACTGAACATTTCCCCTAACATAATAAAAGAAGTCACATCAAAGCTTCTAACAAAATATGTAGTAACTCACAGAAGAATAGTAAACAGTGGGGAGAGAAGAGTTTCTTTGTTTTGCTACATACTGAGACATTTCTTCTTTCTTCTTTTAAAATCAAAAACATATAGAAACAGAGAAACAATAGGAGCTTTCTGCAAAGAGAAGGAAGGGTAGTTGCAGGACAGGCTCCTCCTCCTCACTCTGGCCCATGACCAGAGGCGACGCTCACAGAAGGATGCCTGTGCTCTGCTGGACTTCAGAAGGACGGCACGGCCCCAAGAAGGACTCGATTCCATCAAAGCAACACGCACCAGCGCTCAATTAAGAGCAGGGCAGGAGGAAATCTGTGAAAGTGTGAGACAGAAACCTCACTGGCAAAACACGCAATGGTTCCAAGCCGGCGGAGCTGGGAGCTGAAGCCTGTCAACACTGAGGCCAGCAGGACTTCTGCAGTTCAACCGACCTGATGACATGCCTGGAGAGAGGTTGCTGCCTTCCCATCGGATCAGTGTAGCGCTCGTCAGTCGCTGTAGGTCAGATTTTATTTTGCACCACTTCTCCGAATTTCAAAGGAGAAGCTGGAAGAGCTATGGAGTGAGTGTGGGTAACGTTAGCTGCAAGTTGAGCCCAGAAACTGGGTCTTAATGTGCGGCTCTTCAAGAGTTCAATTTCAACACAACCTCTACTGAAGTTCGCTTCCCAACCAATGGCAGTACCACTGGGGAGGCTCCTCAATACTCCAGCTATTACACACGTTAGTAAAGCACCATGAAAAGAGCTGTTGTAATAATCAAAAGTTGCTCTTACCATATAGTCAACTTCAAAACTATCTTTTTTTTTTTTTTCAGATTGCTCACACACTTTCGATATCATATTCCTTTGCTCTTCGCAGTAGTCTCAAACTCCACCAGAGCGTAATTTCATTAAAGAAGGTTTACTTCCAGTTGGCACCATGAGAACAAATGAAAATTCTTGCGTATTGTCGTTTCTCCATTCATGTGTTCTCCTCCTATGAAGTACTTTATTCTTGGTTCTTTATCATTCATAATTGCAAGCAACAAGTACCATCTTTTCCTTCCAAACACTCGGCGTTGAACAGTTCAAAGGGACCTTTTACTAGTTCCCTAATTCCCACAACAGAACAAAACAAAATAATAACAAAACCACAACAAACCACACACATCCCTCGGCCCAGATTTTGAAGGTTTCATCATTTCCTATATCATATATTGCTGTCTTTAAGAAGTACATTCAAACACTTATTTTTCCAGGTAACTGGTTGCTGGCATCAAAACGAGCAACATGACCCAATTTGGTCACGAGTGAGAAGATAAATGCCCCAGAAAAACAAAGGTTTACAGACCTAGATCTGAAATTCCTGCAGTAAGTGACTTAGAAATAAACGTGTTAAAACCAGAGCATACTCACAGACAGAAAAAGGGAGGCAAACTTTTCTCACAGTCTAAAGCCAGCTTTTACCACTTTTCTAATAAAGCTGTGCTCCCTGGCTGAAGCACCTTCTTCAGAGTCACCCTGACAAGGCAAAGGGGAGTGAAAAAACCACTGGTCTGTTAGCAATCCTGAGCAATAAATATATAACTGCTGGGTTTGTTCTCTTCTAAAAGGGAGGAGAGACTAAATCAGAATTTGCTGGTGCTGCAGAAGTTCTGCAACTCAACAGAAAATGTTTTATTATTACTAACACAAAAGGTGGAAATCTTACACATAAAAATACATCCTATCGAGAGGGTAAATGGTAAGGTAGAATATAAAACTATGCAGCACTGTGACTCCCTCTTATCTCAGTAGAAAGAAAAATAAAAATCTCCTCATTAATCTGCTGAAAGATTATCTAAAACCTCTGCGGATTAGCCCACAGTTGAAAATGCTGTCCGCATCACTGATTAAATTAAAGGTCACTATAAAATCTTCAGGGGAAATTTTGACTGAGTGACTTATAGAAAAGCATGTTTCCAAAATGGAGTAAAATAAGCTGCCTTGAACCCTAAATGAAAAAGGGCTTAGCAGAATTGTATTACAGGCTTATTTTTCCCAACAATTCAAATGCACATCAATAGGTAAAACTACCTACAGGTAAGAAGTGAGTGTTCAGGGACTTTTTTTTACATTTTACATTCATTTCACTAACAAAAAAAAAAATCAGTCCATATTCACAGCAACTGCAAAGTTAAAACAACCATCACACACCTTCATATGAGAACACCAGAAAAAGGTACTAAAAATAAGTATGCTTGTCCACATGAAGCTAAACACAGATACACAGATGAGCAGCACCAATTAATAATTCAAACTCTACATCCCCAAGTAAAATGTAGTTATGAAAGATCATTAAAAAAAAGGAACAGAATCTTTGCAACACTGCACACATTTGATGAGCCCTCTTTTCTCCCAGTAAAGTCCTTACAACTTCACGGTCACAAGTGTCAGCAGGACGTTTTGCCACCCTGCATTGCCACACATCTGTGAATGTGCCTTTGCATGTGTGTTGGGAATGGGTGGGTCAACATGTCTCCACTAAAAGACATGTCTATGTTGTTGTCCACAGAAAGTTACCCAATTACACTGGTGTCTGTTGGGTTATTTTACCAAGATAACTTCAGTGAGCAGCAGCATATTATCTCCAGCTCTCCCAAGCACATTATCTCCAGCTCTTCCAATAAAGCCAGGTCGTTGCTGTTGCCTTTGCAACCACTCTAGAACCTGTGAGAAGTGCAAGAAATATAGAACTCCCTGTAGAAATGTAGATGACTTCACATGCCTGGGACTTTGGCACACCCTGGGCACAATGCAGTCATTATCCAAAGATTATCTGGTTTCTGATCTTTCTCATCCTCCAGCTCTGGTGGTACTTTTCCAACTTTTGGATCCCCAGGCAGTTGGCAACAAAACAAGAACAACTAATCACAGCAAAGCTACTTTCAGAAAGCCTTAAATTGTCTACGGGAAGGAGGGCTCCATCTGCATTTAATACAAATAGAAAAGTATTCACACCTACCTAGAAACGTAGCTGTACTTAACACATGAACATTAATTAACCTAAGGTACCTGAAAATACATTGCAAGTTACAGCTATTAACATAAGGAACTACTGTTAGAGGGCACGTTGGTTCCATTTGTTTAGTTCCTTGCATCTCATCTACCTAAGGAAAGCAGAAAGAGTCTTTAATAAATGCAGAAAATGCATTCCAGAGAGAACAGAACAGGATTTCTCAGAAGTTTTCGCAAGCAAAATCCCCAGAGGGTCCAAAAGATAAAAAACCTTAGGAAAAGGTCAATGAAAAGGACTTCATAACATGCAAGTGAGTTTGAGAAGTGGTGGGACAAAAGTAATTCAACCCCAAAGCCAGACTGTTCCGCAAGGTTTCTTTAAGAAAATAAAATATGTTCCTAACACTTTGAGAGGCAAGTCTTGCCAATAGCTCTATGGCATTCACTGAGTAGTCTTGCCTGCTGTTGGATCCCATGAAAAATTAATGGGGAAAGGTATTAGCTGCGTTTCAGGCTACCTGGGAACTGCAAAGGCAAGAAACATAAGCCAGCATGACATGAACAAAAAAGCTCTTTGTGATCTGATTTTGTCGAAGGAAATGGCTTATGGATTAGATTTCCAGATTTCTCCAAAAGCCCTAAGCAGATAATCATGTTATTTTGAGTTTCAATATTATTAGGAGGGTGAGAAAAATTTTCCTTTAACTTACCTCACTGAAGGGTAGTGTTCATATAACACTTTGAACAACTAAGATCGTACAGAATCACTACCTTCTTAAAACAGCAACAGCAAAGACTAAGAGCCAAGTAAAGCAGCTGAAAAATCACACAACCCATCTTATTCTAGCAACAAGCGTGCAGAGCTCATAAACTTCTAATAACAGCTTCTCTGCTTGAAATTCCTTTAACTTCTCATTCATAGAAGGGTAACAAAATGTAAAGTCAGCTATGAAGAAACCTTGTCCTAAGAATAGCAGGAAAACAAAATGCCAAACTCAGGACTGGCAAATACCAGGCATCTCTCCCTGCTCAAGGCAACGTGCATCTCACTTCATTCAGATTTATGTTCAACCCAAATACCTAGAAACTGAAATGCAGAAGTTCGGCAGCCTTGTAGCTTTCCAACTGGAGGATGCAGTGCCAAGTAACGAGGACAAGAGAACATCCACAATACTGGACTTTGTCATCCGGAACATAAAAGAGGTCCCTGCCAAAACCAGGCTACTAAAATCAAAGCCACTAGCCTGATTCGCAGTCCCTTCCATTTCTTGCATCAGACACAGAAGACAGCAATAGTTAATGGATCAGTTTGATATATTTAATATTTCTGATGGTTTGTGTGTTGTCATTTTTCCTTTTTTTCTTTTTTTCCCCCTTGTGAGTGATTGAGGTAACTCCTATTTCTAAAAGCTGCAATACATTTTGATTGCAACATATGACAGATGAATTACAGATTGCCTGACCTTAGCAGCTGCTTCACAGGCTTGACTCTCACTGAAATCTACTGAGTCAGAAGATGATGAGCACCTCCCACAACATATTTTTTTTTAATCCTAATTGCTAAGAAGCTATGGCAGGTAGATACATGAAAGAAAAACAACGTCGCTAGCAATGTGAATTAACAGGATCATTTTACATAAAAGTTGATATAAAGACATTGTATTTCTCAGAAGGAAAAAGAGAATCAGTGCACTGTGATGACAAAGTGAGGTCATTACACACCTTACAGTCCTTTTGTTCACACTCTTAAGCAACCAGAACATGAGAGGATCCTTCCTGCTCTGTCTTTCTCTCTCAAAGCGTGAGTATCAATAACACATCCAGAAAGATAATCCATCATTTGAATACTCTCCAAAAAAAGTAAACAAAGTAAGATTGGGAAGAACACAAAGTTCTCTACCCTCTTTTTTCTTTCCAGCATCATGGATCTACCCTGACATGGTCTTTCATGGTATGACTCAGGCTACAAACATAAAATAAAATAAAAAAAGCAAGTCTCTAAAAGGTTTAAGTTAATTAACAGTTTTTCGAACTGTTCATCATTCTTTGAAAAGTGTTCTCACTGCCTCTGGTGAGAAGTAGTTTCTGAAGATCAATAATGCAGAATAATGCAGAAAGCCATGCAGCCAACCACCTCTCTCAGCTCAGAAAGCAATTATTTTCTTTACTACATAATTCACTCCTAGAGATTCCGACACAGACATAGGTCCTTATCTTAGTGGGAAGCAGACCTCAGGTAGACCAGTAAGACGGGACAACATGTGTAAATCAAATCATTCCTCCAGGCCTCTTTATTTCTGAGACCCGCATACGAAATTCTGCTCGGCTACGTAACGAGCTGCGAAGCAACGCACCGGGATCTCAGTTCTGCAAAGGCTAATCAATGTAGCGTCTCCAGGAATTTCATCTGACAGCCCCACAGGCTGAAAATGCAAAGGTCAGAAGGTGGGTGTCTTGTGGCAATATATATCCCGGTTTCCCAGTTGCCTGCTGAATTCATAGCATAATATGAAGAAACAAGCTAAAAGAAATATATGTTTAATACAATTTTTAAGAAGAACCCCAGTTCTACTTTTAATTCAAATAGTAGTCATGCAAGCTCTCTGCTGTCATTCTTCTTTGCTGTAAATTTCCTGTAAAAAAGCACTAAACCCCTCCCTTTCTCACCCTATGATACTTGCTATTCAAAACCCAGTTATTATCAGTTTTATGTTTGTCCAGCAAAAGCCCTGAGCACCCTGTAAAAGTTTCTACTGTTGCAGAAGGAAATTATGTCTATAGTCTCAACTACTTGATAAAATAGGTACTCCACTGTATGTGGGTTACACTTCGTGCACACACAAACACAGAAAGGGAAGTGTCATTAAAGTAGCTTCAAGGAAAAGGATTTTAGGTCATCAATTTTATGGTCTTGATTTGCTGAGAGATAAAAGAACAGCAAAAGCCACCAGCTGGATTCAAAAGGGCAAAGGGAAATAAGTGTCTTTGAGCCATATCCTGCCTTATTCAATTACATTATTATGCAGGCAATTCTAATTTCAGGCATATGGCAATGCTCTTATATACATGCTTAATACATCCACCATGGATTTGTCAGAGCCAAGCAGCTCTAGAAGCTCTGAATTACACGCACTGTTAGTGAGTACATACCTACTCACTTCCTCACACATCACCATACATCGGGGGTGCGGCTCTTCAAATGAGGCTTTTCATTGCAGAGAGGTCAAGTCAGAGATGCCAAACATGGGTGGCAGCTACAGGTGTCTTCCAGGATAAGGTGACAAAACAGCGATGACTGTAGCGTGAGGAAACTGCACCCATCTCTAAGGAGCTGTCTCTGCCATGCTAAATGTAATGAAGGCTTTAGAATCAAGATCGGTTGCTCTTTTGAGGAAACCGAGAAAACAATACAAGTGGAAATCTAGACATGGGATGGAAATCTTTTTACTTCTTTTCACCTCTGCGAGACATGCTCCCCTCTGTTAAACCACAGAACGGCCCCCACACACTCTCAAGAGTCCTCCTGAACTCCAGGAAGGAGTCAGAAGTGTGATCATAACAGACAATGTCTCCTTTAACAGCATGAGATCCGAACGGATCACACAAATCAGCATTTATTTGCCTTGGGATTGAAAGAGGAGGCCTGAAATGCCACTGTTCACAAGATACCCATTTTGTGACTAAGAACAAATTAGCAGGACAGTCAACTAGTAGCTGTTTTCATTGGTAAATACACTGCTTGGGGCATCTGGATACAAGAAGATTTAGAAAAATACATATATCCTGAGAAAGTAAAGTACTAAAACAACACTTATGGTGCAGCACAGTGATTTAATCATTTTTATTATTTTAATTGTGACGTTTTAGCTTGATAGAATAATAAATATCTAGCTAGAATTTTTTAAATCTGGACAATAAAAATGAAACTGAAAAGTTGTCCCAACTCATCAGAAAAGCAAGGGTTCATAAAATCTGTTCAATACTCAAAAACAGTTACCAATCCACATCTCAAAGCTGCATGACAAAAGAAATGGAAAACCATACAACCAAATACTTGTCCTCTTAAATACAACACACCTGTAAATAAATCTCTTCAGGCACTCAGAGTTCTCTGCAAGTCTTAGACATGGATCTGCAGCTTGTCTGTAACCTCTAGACAGCGTTATGGAAGCTTAGAAAACTTGGTCTGTTGTAATAAAGGGAATGCTAATTGCAATTACAAAACAGGAGATGGTTTGCATGCACAGCCGGTCCTTTCTCCTTCCACATCTCTTGTTACTCACTAAAATAAGAGATAAATAGAATAGGAGCAATGTTTTGTTGGTTGTTGTGCTTTTTTCTTAAAAATACTTGTGTAAAGTTGTCACGTATTTGCTCAGGTTTATTAAAGACCTGGCAAAGCCTTTATTAACCAAGCATATTTTTGAGCTAACTGACATTTAGGATTATCTTCCCCTCAGTTCCTTCCCCTTCTCTCAATTCACTTGTTTAATACTTCAAGTCAAGTTGAAAAGGAAGAAGTGTGAAACGATTAGACAAAAAGAATTGCTACTGAGAAGGTCTTACAAAGATAAGTCTTATCAAACTTCACAGCAGTTACAAACAAGGAAAGGACTATATGGATCACTTTCGTTTACCACCAAAATACATTTATTTATGCATCGAAACCCAAACATTACACAAGAGCATTAAAGCAAAGCCCCTCTGGGCAACAGAAATTACAGATATGTGTTAACCAAGCAGAATGGAAATACCGAGCTTGGAAGGCATCCAGAGACAAAATCTTCACCTTGCCTAGGCTGCTTCGGAGCAGGGAGGTGCACGAGAGGTGAGGGGCAGGCAGGGAGCAGGGGGTCTGGGAATGCCATGGGAATTTTGCTGCTCAGTTGTGAGATTATTGTTCCCAACCTCAGCTAGAGGATACTCTCAGAAACCTGGCAGAGCTGCCACAAGCATGTTCTCGATATGCAGAAGTTTCAGAAGAGAAGGTAACACAACATACTGCAATTACAAGCCAAAAGAGCACCAAGACGACAACTTTCCCTGTCTGCTTTTAGTGTCACATGTTAAGGAATATTTCCTAATCAAGCTACCACGATCACAAGCGTGTGAGCATGACTATCACCCTTCCTCTCAAAGAAGCCTTATTCTTTGAACCTGTCTGGGCTTCTAAAATAGATATTTTTATTTCCTCAGTCTGAATCCTGACTTCCAGTGAAAAGAAATTATTTTTACAGCTATTTAATTTCAGATCAGAACTTCATTGCAGTTGTGACAGGTTGCATATACATTTCAGTTCTCTAACATCTGTTTTGAAATTCCCAGTATCAAAGCAGATAGTAGCTTGGTCTGTGCTTATATTTTCACAGTCCTATTTTACAACTGAAGTATAATTTAAACAAAACACACGAAGTTCAGAGTAAGATCTAGAGGCTTACAGCTCCCAGTCCACTTCATAAGCCACTAAAACCCAACACAGCAATTTTTAGGACTCAAACTCTTCCTTTAGAAGAGCACCCCAGTTCCTGAATACACATTTTCATTCTAAGAGATCCTCGTTTAAGCTTGACTGTCCCATCTTCTCATTGCTTCAGGATAACAATCCTGCAGTGACAGGGTAAGTAGTCCAGGACACGCAATACGTTCACCAGCACTAAGAGACATTGCTCTGCCATGTCCTGTCATCCAACACCAGTGGGGTCAGAGAGCATAACAGTTTATAAACCACAGAGACACTAGGTAATGAATATTAAAGTCCGGTTTATACAACGATTCATTTGTGCTACCCTCCTGGCCTTTATGGGAAAACACCACTGTTTACTATATTTTATTGATCTTCTGTTATCCTTTGTCCATCAGTCATCTTTTCTTTTAGAACACCGCTGTGCTAGACAGTGATTTGGACTTTGGACAGCAGAATAACTCACCTTGCTGTTCAGAAAGGAGAGAGTTAAAATAAATAAGAGAGAAGGACAACTAACAGAGAGCTAGGAGCTTTGAGGAGCAGGAAGGCAAGACATCCAAGATCAGAGAATATACCCTTTTTTTACCATGATATTCTTGTGTCTCTCCAAAGACATTAATAAATCAACTTCATCAGGGACAATAGTTCTGAGTACCCAGAGAATAAACATACTGGTAAATAACCCAACACCTTATAACTCCTCTCCTCACAGGAGGTGAAGCAGGAAGAAAAAACATGTGCAAACCTTAGAGGGACTGCACACTGCAGATGTTTCAGCTACTCTGTTGTTAAGACTTGCTCCTCTGCTTCCCAAAAGACTCATTTTCCAATGGGGGCAGGACTGGTCTTGGCTAACAAAGGACCTTTTTAAGCCACTCCTCTCCGATGCCTTAATTAAGCAACTTCAACTTAAGGCACTCAGGTTTTATTTTCCAGAGATACTGGTCATCAAGGACTCCTTTAAAGGAAAAGGTGATGCACCTGTTAATCAGGTCATTAAAGGGATACCTTTTACAGGATCCAGAAGAAATCGTTGCTGTAACAGCCTTGCTCCACAACAAGAAACCACAGAGAAGGCAGAGAGCAGAGGAACAGCAATACAGACAAACACAGCATTACTGACTGGTCTGATGGGAAGTCTGACACTACACTGGGCAAATTGGTACTACACTTGCCAAAGAGAGGGGATTTCCCTCTGTGGGCACACTCAAAACTCATGAAACTAAGTTAGTACGTGGTAACCTCCAGTGCAAAATTACTCCAATAAGGGGCTTGTGTGAAAAGAGCCTAAATATTACCTTAAAAGGCTTAAACTTTCATTTGCCAAGTAAGTGGGTACTTTTGGACCTACACGTAGCAAAGCTTGGCCCAAATTCAAGCAACTCCATTCCCTCAGAGTTCTTCTGAAGAGGACAATAGTCACCGGGTGGTTAAACCTCAATACTCAAAACGCTCCTGAGTGACCAGGCACACAGAGACCAAGGTGTGGGTGAAGTTAAATATTCCTCATCAACGTGCAATCTTGACGTTTTGTTGCCTTAGGCAGGAATGGGATCTCGATCAATAATTATTAACTTTCTGCCTTAGAACTTCTGGGCTCACCATGTTGACACAAGCTTTAAAAAAAAGTTAAACCATCCAAGAACAGATAATTCAAAATTCGGACAAGAACAGTGGGTCATACATTTTTATGACACAATAATTTGGATTCTGTCCCACATAGCCAGAAAAGAAGCTGAATTCAAACACTTGTAACATAAAAAAAAAACCCCAAACCCTTTACTTTGCAGATCCAAACCATTTACCACAATCCCCTACAATAATGAAACAGACTCTTAAAAAAGAAAGTCAACAATGAACAACAACTTTACACATACCATAACAGTATGCATCAGTGCACTGAAGAAATAAACACAGAATGTGGAATGCTAACAGATAATCCCAAAGCTTTCATTATTTACAGTAGTGCCTCTAAAGGCCTTACATTTTGCTCTTAGAGATTCACGAGACAGACAACATTGTACTTTGCAGTTTTGTCTTTTCTCCCTAAATGTTAAACACTGCTTTTCCTCAAGCTATCCATGATTGTGTTACGCAGGTGAATTTTAAGAATTGTTCCCAGATTGCACATAAATTTGCAGTCTCCATTCCAGTCTGCAACAAGAAAAAGATCTTGCAAATAAAAAACTCGTTTCTGTATTTCATGTCCTTTTCCAGTAAGGCTCATGATGCTGCTGCCTCCCCTACAGACCCGTGCAATAGAGGGATGAAGCAACAACAGAAAACACTCAGACAACTGTCTCCATGTCACAAATTTCAGCAATTTCTCAAAAACACAACATCCAGACAGGAAATAGCATATCTGAGACAACAAGAGACGTGGATGAAAAGATCCCAAGATGTAAAGAATGAAGCAGCCTGGCAGCCCTGGCGTTTGCGCATTGTTTCCCACCAGTCAAGTCTCAGAAGAGTTCTTCAGACATCCTCTTTAAGAAATGATATCAATTTTAAAAAAATATTCCCGTCTAACATAGTTGAGCAGTCTCATTTTTCCTCCTCTCCTTCATATCCCTTCCTTCCCTCAATATTCATGCTTAATTCCACAGCACATACAGTTGTTTTCTTATTTCTCCAAACATGGATCCAGCTTTCCACTAGGAAGAAAGCGCACCAGATGTCGATGCCTTCACATCAGGATTTAGAATTATGAAGATGCACAACTCTGCTTGCTTCAACAGCTTGCTATAGTCCTTTCTCCCACAACACAAAACAATTCACTCTCCTAACCACCAGCGTTAAAGGACTTGTATGCGGCATACTAACTGACAGATCTCTATTGTAAACAAAAAGGAGGTTGAGATGGAACTAAGGTAATTAAATATCATGTTTTAACAGTATAATATACCAGAAAGCACATACCTGGTGCACAAAACACACAGCATTTTCTGTTGTCATAGTACACTGCTGAAAATCAAAGCTAAAAGCTCACACAAGAGCTTTCTTTACAGAATACATATTCCTCTGGAATGGCCAATTAACATGGTTTCTGTAAATGCAGAGAATTACTTCACACAAGTACTACTTTTTTTTTCATATGAAGACTTCTTCTGTACAAATCACATTGAGAGTGTGGCAATTTTCATATAAAACTGCAAACTGCATTTTCATCACTTAACAAAGTTTGGTGAGCTACACAAAGTTATGAACTATAGCTGTAAGAGTTGCAGATGTCAGAGCAAGAAAGAGACTACTCGGTGGGAGCCTTCACACCAGCTTAGCTTTGTAAAACTCAGGAAGAGGTTGAAATAGCTGAAAAACACAATCAATCAAAAAAACCCATGTAGAATAAATTTTTTTCTGCACACAAAAAGTAGCAGAGAAGAGAATTAGACTGCAGGAATCAAGTCTAATAAAAATCAGTAAAGCTACTGAACTCTTCATCAAATTCTCTTTTAAGTCCCTCTTTTGTCAGGGTGTCTTAAAAAAAGCTTAATGATTGTATTATTAAAGCACTGAAATCACTGCCTGTTTATATTGTCTCACTGTTTCCTTCATTTAGTCATCTGTCACCTCTTGAAGTATAAGCTTTACACTTAACGGAGCATCTTTTCCAATCGTTGCACAGAACCTCAGTAAATAAAAAGGTTGTCATTAATAGGATTCCAAGATGCCACACAGGAGTGCAAATACCTGATGTTTCTGGAGAAAACATAAGTGAAAGTTTAAAATACAATGACCACTTGCTCATTTCCTGGCATTATTAAATCTGACAAAGATGTTGCCCTAAAAGTAGCCTGAGAGTTATATGGACACTTGTCGTTTCTCCTCCATACTGCTGTCGTGGAATCACAACATAACTGATGCTGAAAGAGACCTCTGGAGCTAGTCTGGTCCCACCTCTTGCCAGTTTGGTTCTGACCATCAGAGAAGAGACCTCAGGCCATCACCATGAGACAGAACATCAAAAGTTTAGAAAACTTAGTATGGAGACTTTTCTTTGCCTGGGTCTCTCACTATCTGGCAGGCACAAAGCCAGCTTTGCCCCACTTAACTGCCTCATTTGCCCCTCGAGTGCTGCATTCTTCAGCAGCCCTGACACACAGCATTGTTCTCTCAGTATTTCACTGTTCTACCGTCCTCCCCCTTGAAATCACAACTCATCCTTTCTAGTGTCCACTTTACATTATTACCTAGAGTAAGCAAAGTCATTGTTCATCCCCTTTATTGGGCATATGTGGCATCCTTAGCATTTCCAGAGTTGATTTCTACTCTGCATTACATCTAATACTAAATACACACTCGTGAAGGCTCATGGTATTAATTCTTATCTTTATTTCTCTAATCTCTAAGCCTACATAACAGTCTTATTTTCCAACATACACTGGCATCTGATTGTTTCATTTTGAGCAGCAAGGGCTTCTAGAACACCATTCCTTTATTCAAGGATAAGTATTTTAGAGCAGACTGAATTAACATTACTACGACTTACTGTGGACATGTGACACCACCATTTCTAGCTTGCCAAAGGAAAAGACTAAAAATCCAGATATTAGAAGGGCTTTCCCAAGCTCCAAGACTGTGTTTAAGACCAGAATTTATTTACCTGCCTCTTAATTCTTTTGAAACCTAACATTTAGCCAAATAAACAAGCTCTATTTTTCTCCAGCTCCTGGGCAGGTATCAGCTACACCCTGCGCACTCAGCACCGCGACTGACTCATCTCACCGGCCCTAACAGGCTAAAGCCTGGCCCTGGATATCACACAGAGAACAGGGGAGGGGAACAGCAGCACACGAAGCATATCCTCACGTATGTTCACTGCCATGCTTGTGTCTGATCCCCTGCCTGCTCACACAATACAAGGTTGGTGGCCTTTCAGACATGCTAGAAGAGATGTCTTCTTGATTTCGTCTAATGGGTTTGGTTGAGTTCACACAGAAAGGTGAGGTTAGAGCAGCACAATCTTCAAATCTGTCAACTAAGAAGCTATTTGAATACAACAACAGACCTTCAGTCCTCTTGCTACATGATTTTAAACTTATTTCAGTTACATTATCCTTTAATTTACTAGATAAATTCCCTTATCTCCCATTATTTTGTTTACTGCAACGGGAAATTACTAACATTATACATTCTGCCTAAGTTTCCTGCTCCACATTCTTTACTTTGTCATACTCTTGTCTTAGATGTTCTTTAGTTATAAACAACTGAGCATTTGCTATTAATATTTGAAACTACTAAGTGTTGTTTTCATGCGAAAAACAAGTATGCAATTAATAGATGTCTTTATTGGGCTGTGTCCTTCCTCAAGTTTTCCCTTCAGATTTCATTAACTGATTTTCTTTTATGAAATAAAGCAATGTAGGTCATTTAAAGAAGTTCTTTGTGTGGACCAAAAGCAAAGTTCATGAGAGAAGCACTCAGCTTACTAATACGATTCACAGGGGATAACATACCCCAGGAGAGCCTTATAAAATGTCTTTGAGCACAGAATTACCTTCTTGGTCTTTGCTTTGCTCAAGGGAAAGAGAAAGCACCTTATGCAACCCTGCCTCAGAAATGCTCCCTCAAACCTCAGCACCTCCTTGGTGCCAGCCACAACACAGCAGCTTGTTGGATCAGCTTTGAAGTCAATCAGAGCAGTAACCTCTCATCTGTCATAAAAGAGTGTAATGTCAGAGTCTTTGAAAGTCAATTCTAACATCAAAACATTAGTTTACTTTCTTTTGCTTAAGTTAAAGTGCTTTTACCTCTAATTTCGAACATTTTCAGTTCATAGAAAATTGAAACAGTGTGCTCACTCACACCATCTGAATTTTATTCAGAGTTTAGGAATATGAGCTACACCTTCTGGGAAAAAAAAAAAAAAACATGCCCCTGAGACTGTGAGCCTGCCTTGTTTTTCTCCGAGTTATGCAGACAAGATCATCTTGAAACAGGAGTTACGTGAAGACAGAGGAGTATGACAAAGCATCTTAACAGAAGATAATCCTACAGCAGTGAAGTCTTACACTAATTTATTTTACAGTTATAATATGAAAGCTACATACAAAAGTTTAAATTAAACTCAGCTGTATGCTTAACTCCTCTAAATTACAGACAGGAGTTCCTTAAGGCATTTGCTGACAGATACAAATCATCAAGAACTTCAGCACAGACATTTCAAGGAACTTTAGTACAGGCAGAGGAGGCACAGAACACAGATTTAAACACTGAACTGCAACAGAGAGGCAAAACATAAACCGTAAGGAGAATTAAAAGACAAGCAGAAACTAAAGAGCCGACACCTACAAGACAGAAGAAAACAATTTTAGGAGATGGAAGAACTCTTTCCTTTGATACTAAAAGACAATTAGAAATCCTCCCCCCCCCAAGTTCCAGCAAGAATAAAGGTTACCGCTGTTTCCTCTGCTGCTTGTTTTCAAGGTATCGCTTCTACTTCAGCGGTGTCCCTGCCAAACTGCATACCCTGCCTCAGCCAAACCTTTATCTCAGTTACACTGATGGAAGGGGGAAGTAACCGAACCCTGCCCAACAGTAAAAATAAACCGTCCATCCAGCCCCGTCTGACCTGCCCGCCCCGGCCCGGGCACAGCTCACCCTGAGGCAGCGCCCAGGACCCCCTCCCCCGGGCTCCCCCCGGGCCGGTACCGACAGCAGCGCCCGCCGGCCCCTCACGGCCGCCATCAGTTGCTGCCCGCCCCGGGAGCCACCTCCCCGCCCGCCGGAGGCCCGGCTCGCCGCCTCCTCACCCTCCCGCACCACCGGACGCCTCTTCCTTCCCTCCTGCCCCCAAGCCCCGGCAGAGCTGCCGGGCTCCTGCTCTTCACGCCGGGCGCTGCGGCGGCGCTGCCCGCCCCGGCGGGTGAGGTGAGGAGCGGCGGGAGCTGCCCGGAGCGGGCCGAGGCAGCGCGGCAGGGCCCGCCCTGCTTCGCTTACCTTATCCGCGGCTCATGGCACTGCCCGGGGAATCGGTTCCTTCCCTCAGGCGGGCTAGTCCGCTGCCAAAGTTTGAGGCGGGCGGTAAGAGGTGACGCAAGGAAACCCCTCCCCAATATTTCGGGAAAATAGTAAAGAGGCAGCCACAGGGAAAGTGAGAATGATACCCGCGGCCGGTCACTTGGGAGGCGTCCGTGGATAACGAGTGTCTCGGTGGGATTTCTGACAGACGTGATGTGTTGGTTCTGCAGGTAAATGTTGGCTGCTGTCGCCTCCGACGGACTGCAGGAAAGACAAGCAGACAAAATCCAGCCGTTTGGTGTGGAGACCTTGTTGTGCAAGTGGCCAAAAATTATCTGTCGTGTGCAAAGAGCAGGCAGTTACCCCAGGAAACACACCGTGACAGAGAGCGCTTAATTTACTCGTCGTATTTCCCAATTTGAAGGAGACAGAAAAAGAAAAAATTAATTCCCCCTGTCAAAAGGTTGATTTCCCAATAATGGTCTCATGCAATAAATTACAGCTTTAGTACTGCTTTTACCCTTCACTTAATTGCTCTTGCTTCTGAAGACAGTTAATAATGAGATTACAACATCCAGGCTGGGTCAGGTTGATGTTGGCCTTAGCCACCCAGGTTTCTTTAGATACCTCATAGATTAATTTGTGTGAATTCTCCTCACTTCACTTTTCTGTAACAACTTCAGTTGGAATTAAAACACTAAGAATCCTGTGAGATCTTTCAGACTCTATTTCATACCAGATTTGCCATACTTTATGAGGTGATGTGGCAAAAGTGAATTTATTTACTAGCCAACATTTAGCAGGATATGTAAGCAGAATTCAAATTGCTCTGAACTAGCTAATGCGAAGAGTTAAATATACAGTATAATTTTTCAAGTAGTTTATTGTCTTATCTACAGCTGTAGCTCAGTCAAGATTTGGGGTCCTGTCACACTAGGTGTTACATACACGGTAGGCTGTAGGTTTTGCGGTCTAAATCAGAAGTAGATGCAGGTAGCACTCGTGCTGCTTCTCTCTGCGTTTCAGGGGTAGCTCAGTGCTTGTGGAAATGATTTATCACCAGCTTATCTTTGGGTTCTTCAAGGCTCTTCGTAGCTGTTTTTAAAACCAGGATTCCTGCATGTAACTGTAAAACCAGAGGTACCGAGAGTGGTGCCCAACCAAAGACTTCCACCACTTTTATTTTTAATGAAAAAGACAACATTGTATTTTAAATATACATACAAGTGCATTCAATCATCTAGGATAGGTTTCTCTTCACAGCTATTGTTCTATACAGGCAGACCTTTGAATCATTATACAAAGCTAGTGTTTCCAAAGTCTGAAGATAAGATAATGGTTGTTTTCTTAACAACAGGTTTTCCCCACAGGAACCGTCTGTGGCTGAAATTGTGACTGACGGATTGTTTTCCACTTTCTGAAACTACAAACAGTTCACTAAAATTTCTGAAGCTTTTTCTACCCTGTATGCACACCTCACTTAATTAGGCAACAATATGAAGTACCTCAAGAGAAGGATTTTCACACGTGAAGTTAGGTGCTCAGCAGAGCCTTCTTCCATGGGGTGATACGTGCTGAGCAAAGGCCACCCGCGGGGAAAACCAGCATGGGCCGTGTCTGACCAGGTTCCCAGCCTCTGAGCTCCACGGTGTCATGGCCTCTTGGGAATCCTCTTCGAAAGGCAAGTTCCAGTCAGGTGGAGGAGGTGGGGGGGTGTAGGGGTGGGGGTGGAAATCTCTGAATTTTTGAGTCCTTCAGTGCTGTAAGAGCAAATCCTTTTATTGGATAATTTATCTTCCACCCCTGCTACAAAAAGACAAGAGAATAAAGTAATGCTTATTTATTTTTAATATTTCAGTATCTTGTGTATAAATATGCATCCATTCTGAGAGACAACAAGCCTGCAGGTTCTAGAAATAGATATGTATAGCCAGGAGCTGCTTTTGAAAAAAAAAATTACTTTAATCTTTTGGAATATGTGAGGGAGACATTTAAATGCCTTTTACAAGCAGTTCTTGTAAAATAAAACAATCGTATAAAAGAAGAAGTGATTTTTTTTCCCAGAGCTACTGCGAAGCTCGGTTTATTTCTCTGTAATGCCCCCATCAGAATTTCACAGCTCAGGACAGTTTAACAGTTCAGAGCTTGTACTTTTGTGGGAAACGAACATGACATGAGATTTGAGGTTCCACGTGATTTTCACAAACCTCTCCTTGCCATCAGATCTCCCAGGGAAAGACCCAAGAGCTGCAGGACAGGCCTGCCCACAGCTTTATGCCGAGCAGCTTTAAAAGGAATGGAGGCAGCAGCTGTGGCTGAACGCGTGAGTCTTGGCACGCGCGGTGTCATGTGTGAGAACAGCTTTACTGTTATTTGGTTTGTTTGTACAATAGTAAATGCAAGGGAAAAAGGCTTAGCACGGAACAAACAAGCAAGCCCTTCCAGCCCACTCAACGTGTACCGCGACCCAACAGGCACTCAAAAGGCCAAGGCTTCCCAGTGGGTTTCAGCTGGTTCCAGCCATGGGCACAGAGCAGAGTAGGAGCGTCCTGAATGCCACACTCCTTCCACAGCGCTGGTGTGCCTGTCTTCTGCTGGTCTGCCTCTTTTCTGCTTGTCAGACACTGAAACGGTAGCACCCTCAGCACTTCCCAGTTCTTTCCCAGCCCAAAGGCTTCTCTGTGCGGAGGGAAATACGAGTTTCCCTTTGGACCCGAATTCTCCCAAGTTGCAAATCCGCCGACTGCGGCCTCCAAACCAACCCTCCTCGGAGAGCCTCCCCAGCCAGCTCTCTGAGTCCAGCTCCAATTCTTCTTCTAAAATCCTCCCAGGACCCGCAAAAGCTCTGACATCTTGTTGCTTCCTGTGCTAAAGCACATTATTCTTTGCTGTGGTTTGGTTTTGGTTTTGGTTGGTTTTTTTTTGTATTGCTGCTTCATTTTTAAAGCTGAGCTGTAGATAGATCCTCTCCTCCTCGTTGGTGCTTGTGATCTTTCTCTTTCCCTCTCTCCCCTTTCTTTTTTTTTTAAATTTATTAAAGGTTTCTAGAATACCAGGTATCTGTGGAGAACAGCTCTGGGGTGCTCCTCACATCGAGTCCTTGCACACACTCAGAGAAGACACATTTCCAGAGCCAGAGGAGGTTCTAACTTCCACCAGTGTCCCCGCAGCTGTGGGCTGGTGCACAAGTAGAATGCAGCAGCACAACTCCCCTCTGTGGGGGCATCAAGTGGCGTCACAGAACAGGCTAAAACAAGGTCAGCAGAGTGTGCAGAGCTGGAACTGTGCTGCCAAGGTGAGCCTCAGAGGCAGACCTGTTCCCAGGGAAGGTTTCACAGTTTGCCTGCTGTGAATTTGCACTGGTGTCTCTCAGGTCCACAAAACCTTCTTGATGCTCCTCACACAGGCTGACCTCACCCTGGCACTGAATCCAGACAAGGAAAGCAGCTGGTGTGCACCTATGGCAGTGGTGCCATCCATCTCAGGGGAAGAGGTGAGCCCATGTGCCACGCAGAACAGCCACGTGCACACTGCCAAAGTCACATGAAGGTTGCGAGAGCTGGTATCTGTATTTCAGTGCACCTGGCAAATGCACAAAACTTTAAAAGCCTGAAATTTGATCTGCTCACGATGGAGAAGTCAATACCCTTCCCTCCGCAGAGACCTTTGTGAGTTAGAAGATATGCTGGCTGAGTGCTGGACTGCTCCAGAGTGCAACTGTGACAAAAACAAAGGAGGGGGGAGGCAGTATGGGGGACACAGTGGCAGTATTCTACGTTTTGTTGGTGCAGACATTGCACTTTGACATTAACTTTAGGTGCTACAGCCAACTTTCTATTAGTCAGGGAAAGTAAAGCAGCACAAAATAAAGAGCAAGCTTCCTGACCTTTTAGCTGCCAAATCATTCACCTATTTTAAATCTACAAGTAAATTTAGTACCCGTGATACAGAACAGCTGAAGCTACGTATTTAAAGCAGGCAGATACACCACAACTTTTCCACAGGAACATTAATACCAGCCAATGCTACCCTTGCCCCCTTGTCTGGACAGATGCTGAGGTTCTGCACTTAATGTGCTTAATGTAAATGATTAGTAAAGAGACAATAGCATTGACTATAGACTAGAAATGAAGAGCAACACTCAGACCCAGAACTCCAAACCAACTGTCCAATATTCAGAAAGAGCAAGGCCCACAGTGTTTTGGGGGGTGGGAGTAGGGGGGAAGCAGAATGTACAGTCAGGTCATCTATAATGATTGAATCATCCCTTGTCTTCACAGGTAAAGTCAGAAAAATTAACCTGAATTAATGACAAGTGTGACTTGAAAGCAGTTACTGAAGTTACACTGGAGTCCTGCGTGAGTGCTGTTACTCAGAGTTAAAGTGGCCTTCATATGATTTAGCTTTCTTGAGTTCCAGAGTGAAGTACACTAAATCAGATTAGTGCCACTTAATTCTGAATATGAATATTTGCATAGGGTTTAATAGAATTTAACTAATCTACTTCAAAAGATAATTCAGGTAAAGTTTCCTGAGTGTCCCCTTCGAGGAAAGACTTACATCAATAGCCTTAACGGGAATTGTTCCTGGATCACGCTGGCATGAGGTCAAAACATCAATAAAACCAGTGTAATCTTGCACAGATGTCTTTGTTCTGAGAGCATTAACATCTGAGCCAGAGCTGAATGTATACCTGGTAACAAGGAATCAGAAGTTGCAGCACGAAGTGAATTCTTAGTTACCCGAGAGGGATAAAATACAGAAGAGAGGTTGGTTTCTGCGGCTGAGATGGAGAACGGGCAGAGACAGACCCCTGGGCAGGGCATTTCCCGTGTTCTGAGGGGGTAAACAACACGCGTTGGTTTTGTGAGGTGGATATCACTTAGGCTGTTACGCAGATCTAGAAAGTGCCATTTCAAACCTGAACGTTGCTAGAATGCTGCTCCGTAAATAAATACCTTTGTTTATATGAACTTTACCAAGGTGTCAGGAACTGCAGTGGCTGTGGCAGTAATTAGTGACCTTTAACTGAGCTCACATCTTCGTTGTGGCTCGTATCTATATCACAGAATAAACCCGAACGTCTATGCCGGTCAGTCCAGCATTTCAGAATAAAATAGGGGACAGGTCTTCTTTTAAACGAGGGAGGAGAGACACTGAGCTTTGCTGAGGAGACTGGGCTTAAAGAACAAGAGCACGAAGGTGCAGTTACACCCTGGAACGAGGGCACAGCTTCCAAAGCAAACACAGGACTGGTATTTCCCCATGTTGAAGAACAGCCCCTGACAGAGCATTGTGGCCATTCACACAAAATAATCCCAGCCAAGATTCAGTTCTTCCCTCCTCTCTCTAACAACCAAACAGCCACCAGTGGCAGCTCCGTCCTGGCCTGTTTCTCTAACGGATACAGTCCCAGCCTCTGAAACCAAATGTTCTCTGTGTCTCCACAGCAGAATTCTTGTTCTGGATTTTGCATTCTCCTTCTCCCTGGTAACATTAACTGGACAGTACTTTAGGATAAAGGCATCGGCACAGAGACATATTAAATTACATCTCACTGTGTTAATCCCTCAGGTGGCTAAATAGGGAAATCTGTGCTTCTCGGACTACCTATTTTAGGCAATGACAAGGGACAGGTACCTCCAAAGGGCACTTCAGAACAGGATTCTCAGTCACCACGCTAGAGAGCACGGCAGCCTCTTAGCTCAGACATCCAAGGTAGGTGTCTAATGCGAGACACTGAGAATACTCAGCTTCACTTTGTAATTTTAGTGACCTGCTGCATAATCCAGTGTCCAAACCTGCCCCAGACCCTTCTGCTGAGTTTCCACAACCTTCCAATTGCTGCCTGCTGCAAACAGCACCGCACTGTCCAACAACATCTGGCTCCATGTCACCTCGGGGGTTTTTTTTTTTCCTCATAAGTAGGAACTGTTCCCTGTTTTTCTAGAGCAAGTCGTGTCTTATTCAGATTACCATTAAATCTTTCAATTAAACATTGCTCAGTAATCTGTCCAACCAGAATCCTCGAGTCAGAATTCCAAGCGCTGATAGATGATTTAATATATTTTTCACATTAATCCAGTGAGATACACTAAGGAATCTGTAAGTATACGTGCAGTCTGCTCTGGGGAAAAAAAGTAAACTAAACACTGTGATACCTTAAGCTTTTAGAACACCAAATCCAGATTCCAAACAATATTAAAACCTTCCAGATTTGAGTGAGACTCAACGGTCGCTGCTGCCTTCTGCTGCGTTTAGACAGGGAATTAATCTTGATATTCAAAGCCTTCTAAAACTCATGTTTTAAAAATAGCAAAATGTATTTCTTTGGGCTTGTTACAGTTATTTAGGAACCTCTTATTGAACTCAGATGGATCTTGAACCTCCCCTGGGGATGGTTTAGATGTCGGTGTTGTTTCATTAACAGACTGGAAACTGTCCAGGCCAATATTGCAAGAAAACACACGATGTCCAGGCTTGCTTGCTTTCTTAAACAGGATTTTCAAATAAATCCAAGGTTAAATATTATGAGTAGGGCAAGGAATGCAGAGAAATCCAACCCAGTATTAGCGATGCTTGCTGCTTATCGGTCAACAGGTTATTTCTCTCTAGTGCCAAGGGGAACGTCTATAGTAAAAACTCCACTTCAGCAACAAGAATCTCATCTCGCCCCAATCACATCTTCCTGTTCCTCACTACTGACAATAAATGTGCAAAGGTCTTACCCTTTACCAGCACAAACCCACATGCTGAGTGTCTAACCCTAATGCCATCCAGACACAGGGTTCAGGCAAAAGCTTATGACCTCAAC
Source organism: Nycticryphes semicollaris (assembly GCA_013400055.1). Lineage (NCBI taxonomy): Eukaryota > Metazoa > Chordata > Aves > Charadriiformes > Rostratulidae > Nycticryphes > Nycticryphes semicollaris. The sequence continues at coordinate 80,539 of VXBJ01004340.1, read as the reverse complement.
AGGTTTAACCTTGCCTTTCGCTGGCTCTTCTTTTGTGTAAGAAACAAACAAGCCCTTGCACAGAAGCAGGCAGCTGAAACAGGAACAGCCACCCCAAGAAAGAAGGCAAAAGGGCAAACCTGGAGGAGAAGCTAAAGCATTCAGGGTTTCTCTTGACTGAAATGTTGGGCTTTGAAGACATGGGGAAGAGGGCAGTGTTTGGAGCAGCCGTGAGCTCCTGTGGTCTGACAGGAGCAGCCTTCTATCAAGACCAGGTAGGGCCAGATAAGCTCTACAAGAATGACCTTGAGGAAAAAAAAAGCTGGTGGAGTGCTTCTGGATAAGTGCTGGTTTGAAAGGACTGAAATCACATGCAGAGAAAGCATCTCCAATTGTCTGATTCCTCTTCTGTTCAAGGAAGCAGAATTTTGTACTCTCTTTGCGAATAAAAGGGCTGCATCAAAATACCTGAGTGATCAATGTTGCCTGCTATTAGAAACAATCCACTGGGCCTAAAACCATCTCAGTGCTTTGGTCAAAGACAGGGAATAAAAGCTCCATTCATTTCCTCAGGGAAAAGCAACAACTTCATCCCTTTGGCAGCAACTGCACAGAGCTTGAAAAGTCAAGGATGCACGAGGTGTGATTGCTACGACTTGGGAAGCGCAGAACAGGGGACACGTGCTGTGGATGTCATGGCTCTGACACCCCTTTGCCCTCAACCTTGTCTGTCACTGACAGAAGTACAAAGTAGGTGTTAAAGCAGTTACCAAGTGAGACTAGTGATTTTTTGCCCTGGTGGGAATGACTCCAGAAGACACAGGAATTAGGAGAATCAGTTGGTGTGAGCACATGTTTGTACGCACTGAAGAAAACACAGATGTGACCTTTGTCAGGCAGTCAGTGCACTAATTAGTGTCAGAGATAATAACCGTTTAACATGAAAATCTGACCTATATATGCTACAAAAGAGAATAAGGCAGCAATTTACTTAAGTCCCTATTATACTGTTAATGATTATAAACTAGAAAACTGAAAAACTAGACCATGACGGAGGAAACTTGTAATTAAAGAGCATCAATTAGCATTGTCTCCTCGTAGGGGACGTTAGTCAGGTCTGCTTTCCACAGTCCCCTTCGTTACACAGACAGGCATGTAGGATTGTGTGATTCATCCTGGAACAGTCAGAAAGAAATCAAAAAGAGCAGCCTCAGGAAAAAAAAAAAGAGGAAAAAAGAAAACTGAAAAAGAAAGGAAAAGGAAATAGAGATAGTTAAAGAAAACCCTTTCAGCACTTTTTGTCTGACAAAGCACAGGTGTGTGTCAGGGTTGTTTTCTGACAGGGCAGCCTTGCCTCCCTCCAGCAATGACTAAACTGGATTTAAGCAGCGTACACAATGTTCTGAGGTTTCAGGGCTGAGGCAGCTAATACTTCCAGTCATGCTGAACATACCATCCGTCTGTGGAGATCAACTAGTCCCTGAGGTCCCTGGGAAGAACGTGAATCTCTCCTCCTAAATCTGCAGATTTCCCCTCTCTGCTCTCTTAAGGTCCCTGACTTCCAGCCAAGGGGGACAGATTGTCTGGAGGCTGTTATGGGCTCAGCACCCACAGGTGGAACCAGTTTCTCAGGAAAGGAAAAGCGTGCTGCAAGTACATTTGGATTTGTCCTTCTAGCCCTGAGGAATACCCCGAGTATCTCTTCACTGAATTTGCCTGGAAACTGCAGCCAGAGAGGCAGCTCACTCCTGGTCTCTCTGTCTGCATTCAGGCATTTCCAGGAGTCCAGGGCTGTGAAAAATGCTGAATTCTTATCTGGAGGCCACAACTCAAGTGGCAGTGGCCACGCGTGGTGAGAGCTCTAGGAGGATGGGGCACACCAGTCCAGCTTGCTTGTGAGAAGTATTGTCATTAACGGCCAACATAACTGAAGCAATACAGGCCATCTAGTCCCGACCACCTGACTGGGAGAGACGGACACAATCGGTGGCTAAAGAAAATGATGTGTCATTTTGCACGCAAGGGCTGCATTTAGACACACTTGGCTTTACCTGATTCCACCTCTGCTACGGGTCACACTCCTGAACAGCAGCTCATCTCCAGCCACCTCTAAGCTTTTGCCTCACAGCAGATTCTGGCATTCCTACTTCGGAATGTCTTGCTCTTTAAAGCTCCTGTTCCTTTAACAATCATGAAGTTAAAACAAAAGTTGTAAAAACCCAACTCGAACAGTAAGAAAACCAAAACTAAACTTGCATCATGGAGACTTTGTGAGATTTTCATTATTACCATGTTTTAAATAATTTAAAATTATTCAAAAGCAATCTATGTTTCCTATTGACAATCTCATGGTAATTTAATAGCCTGGGTAGCTGTAATTTTCATTAATTGACTTACACTATGACCGCATCTTAATTGACCTAACAATTTTTTCTTCCATTAGATTCTCACAGCCTATTACCAAGCAGAGATGCCAAATTCACCCCTTCCAGTAATACCATGACTCAGCCCACTTAAGACAAAGCCCTCCTCTTTGTCCCATTGATGTCAGCCCCTCTGTCCCCTCCATCTCCTGAGGACAGACCAGCAGCTCTCATTTCCACTGACTTGCCAAGCACTTATCCCGAAACAAAGCTGAGGGGGAAAAGCTGGGGCTGGAAAGAGGTGACTGCACTTGGGAGAGGACACATTTCCACAACTTAATGCTGGTTGGAGCATGAACAATCCCAGAAGGTCCCATAAGGAAGAGCCTGGGTGGGTGGTGAGAGCCTCAACACAGGAGTTCAGACATTTGGCAGGGATTAGTTCCATGAAGTCAGTCAGGGCTGTCTGTCTGGCAGCTCTGAAGAGTATGAAGTTCACAGGCGAGACTATTCTGCCCTTGTAGCACTGTCTCATTGATTTGCAGAGTGAAACTGTGTCAGTTGCAGCGGAGACTTGGCTCTGCCTGTAGTTAAAAAATGAATAAACAAAAAGCCAGTGCAGAGGATTTAAAGCCAAGCTCTCCCTATGCAAGTGCTGGTAAGTGCTTTGTGGAAACAGGCTATTTCAGCATCCCAGGTCCTCTGCAAGCACTGACTAGGGCTTGGATTAAGCCAGGTAAATAACAGTGCGGTACAAGGTTTTCTTTTGAAAACACACGCTCCCAGTGTCAAGATCATCGTGTTAGAGCAGCTCTCTGTCAGACAGGCTCCTCACTACCTCGGGACTATGTGTCCCCATACAGGACTGACACACCAGCAGCAGCAATGGAGATGAACCCATTGGGGCTGTTGCCTGCAAAAGGGCTTTTTTTATGAACAGGTATATTTTCTACTTCTCCTGGCAGTCACAGGACCACTGTAAACATGTGAATGTTTGGGACAAGCCACCTCCACAGCACTGACTCTGTCGCAGCACATTCCCCAGGGCATCACCAGCACCATGTCGTGTGGAGCTGTTAAGGTGACTGCTCTGACGGGTTGTTTCTTCCCCAACCTTCCACAAGCCTGAGGAGTTCTCTCCCCCAGCCCTGCTCCCTCCCCTCTGACTTTCCTTTTATCTTCCTTTCACTTCCTTTCTTCCCTGTACTAAGCCTTCATTCCAAGATCTCCTTTTATCTCCCAGGTAAAACATTAAAACAAAAAGACAACTACAGCACAATCAGGGCAGTAAGCAGGGGACAGTGAACTGTCACACTGGTCACTTCTGGGTTTTGTTCAGTGAAAAAATGGTCACATTCTCATTGACCAAAAGGAGGCCCTCATTTCCTCTGGCACTCTTATACATTCAAGATTGCACAGAAATATATTACTAATACATTAATTTCAGAGCCAGATTCTATCTTTACCATAAACTCTTTGTTATTTGTGGAACTACTCCTCAAACAATACCTTTCAGAGCTGGATTCATGCTGTTACTCTCTTTGTCTGTCATCAAACTTTGCACGTGACTCCCTTCCCAAGGAAACTGTGATTTCTTTTGCTATTACATTTAAAATTTAACTGCAGTGATTATTTCCTGCAACGGTGAGGTTTTTTTCAGCCTTCCCACTCAGCATGCCTCCGGCTGGTGAGAAAACAAATTACCTGTATAAATACAAAAGCTGACATTTAATTGAAGCTTCCCGTGCCGGCCACATTCCCGTGATTGCTGGGCTCTCTAAGCTTTTTATAATGGGAGCACCTGTGATTTGAGTGGAGCGTTTCAAAGCACGAAGACAATAAGCCCCATTCTTTGTGATTCTTTAGACATGACAACTTGCTTATTACCTCCCAAATAACAGCAAAAAGCGATATTCATTCTGCTTCTACCAGTCTATTCAGAAAGGCCTTGAAATGCTAAATAACAAGATGTGCTAGCGTTTTAAATCTGCACTGATACTTTATTACTTTCCCTTTGATTTCTGGTTTAGTTGTTGGGTTCTTTTTTTTTTTTTTTCTTTTGGTACCTCTCTTTTTGTCAAACTTGGTTTCCTTTCCCTGTTCCTGTCCTCTCCCTCACAACAGAAGGGCTGTAGCCAGCCCGACAGCATCACTTTCCCTGCCCCCAAAAGCTGGGGGCTTATGATGCAAGACAGCTTAGTGATGAATTACAACATTAAGGACTTTAACTGAGCCAAGCTCACAAAGGAGCAGTTAGAACAAGCACATAACACCCCAGGAAAGTAAATAAACTTTGGGGTTTATTTACCCACCGATGAAAAGGATGTTTACTCTGCAGAGAAACGGTGCCCCCGGCATTTACAAACAATTCTCTAACCCACGAGGAGAGAGAAAGCAGGCACGGTTGGCAGGTTTAGGCTGCGTTTTGAAAACTGTTCTCTAAGAGTGGCAGAGATTCAGCCGAAGAGATCGCACCGCTGCAGGGATAAAAGTCACGGGGCTCGGTTTACTCTATGCAAGGAGACGGCAAAAAAGTCAGAACCTGGCCCAGGAACTAGGGCCAGCCCCGCAGCCTCCCCCCCGCCCCGCACACCAGCACCCCGCCTGCTCCCCCGCAGCCCCCAGCACCTCTGGGACCACCCCGGAGGCGAGAGGGACCCGTCGCCACCCCGCTGGCCCTGCAGGTCGCTTTGCCACCAGGGGTCAGCACCGGATCGGCGCCGGAGCCTGCCGGGGAGCGGGGACTGAGGGTGTCTCCTGTCCTGGGAACTGGCGACACCGAAGAGACCGCTGGCCCCGCGACCCTGCCAAGGAGTTTCCAGCACGAACCAGGCAGCACATCCTCACCGATCGTCCCACGAAAGGGCACGCAGGTGTAATACCTACAGTAGGGAAGCCAACAAGCAGCTGCCAACCTGCAGAAATGACAAAAATGAAGTGGCAAGGAAGACGAGTGGGTTGGTTTAAAGCATTTCTGCATCTCCTGCCTAAAGCCTCTGCCCTGCAATAGTAAAGATCTGATAAAGTTACCCAAAGAACACGGCGGGATGGGTAAACCTCTCCTGAACACGCTCAGAGCAAGCAGGATGCAGAACTGCTCGGACCAGGCATGCCACAGAGGGCTGAGCATGTCCCATCCCTTCTGGCTTCTCAGAAAGTAAATATTTGGCAACACACCTCATTTTACATTTGCTGAGTTCAGCTTGGGGACAATGGAGAAATCTGACATGTTTTCTGGCTGCTTTTGAATAAGGTATTGCTTGAGCTCTAATCTGACCTTTCATCTGTTTCAGTAACACAGTCAAGCCTTATTTCCCAAACGTTTTCTCCGGGACAATGACGCTTGCTGGGCACCTAGAAGCCATGCTCGTAACAGGACATTTGGACTCCTTGGGTAGCTGTTTATTTCATGGGCCCATTAACCTTGTCTTCACTGGAGATGGCTGCTGATCTAAGGTCCCGTATTTTAAAGTATTTCTGGTGTATCTGTAAGACAAAACAGACGTGCTCAAGTGGATAGTTCAGGTATGTTTCAGTAGGGCAAACGACTTCTATTACAGACTAAATCAAAACCAGTTTATGATTATTCCAGCCAAGAGACAAGCTGAAGCAGATCAATGAATTGTCCCACTGCTGCACCATCCAATGACATTCCGACACTTCCCAGGAACCGGTGCTTTCCTGAGCTGTGCCGGGGACCCTGGCAAGGTTCCTGGAAGAACTTTTACCTTTGTCATTGAGCAAAGGACTTGGGGACCCCAAGCACCCCCACGCTCAACTCCTACACCAATTTAGTGCATTCACCTGCTGCTAAACCCGTCGATGACAACAGCCCCGAGTGCTTTGAAGTGCTTGTTGCAGAGATGTCACCATCCCTGTGTACACGTATAAAATGTATCTACACGGTTCATCATTAATAAAGAGATTTTACAGGCATTCATTTGCAAGAGGTCACTAACATCAACATGCAAGCTCCAGTGCAAAGTTCAACTCAGAATGTTCTTTATTAAAATACCTTTTCACATTCCGTACACGAATGCGTTTGTATGGACACTCATGGGATGCTCGAAGGAATACTTGTCAACAGAAGAGTACTGCGAAGTCAGTCATTTGGGAAAGGCTTTTGATACAAACAATATTTGCGTAGGGAACAATAAATTAGAGACATTACCCAGAAAATGGAGACTGAAAATTTAAACTTTTGCAATGAGGATATAAAACCCTTCTGTATTTCTTGCTGGTTTTGCGTCTTTGATGCAATGCTTAAAGCAGTTAACTATATACGTATATACAGATCCACGGTCTGTCTTTCACTATTTTCTAATTAAAATGAGAACCTTCTTACCTGTGGCCCAGATCTTGTAGTAATTTAATCTGCAGTAAGAAAAGCAGAGCAATTGCTATGTCAAAACCCAGCTGGTTGAGGGGTTGGGAACAGCACTACTTCTGTTTTGTTTGGTGTTCTTTTGTTTAAATTAATGCAACTGAGATAAACATGGGCTGCAAAGATTCTATCCAGGTCCAACCTAGATCCATGTTAGTGTTTTATCATGCTACAGAGAGAAACATAGGTAAGGAGTTCCATACTGGACAAACTGGACACAAGTATGACTTCATCTCGCTCCTAAAAATCAAAGGAATAGGGATTATACACAACAGGGTTTTCAGGTACAAACTCACTGACTGGGGTGTAGTATATCTACCCGCTCAACACTTAACATTTTGCATCATCCAAAGTAACTGTGATGGGCAATCATTCCTTGAAGAACCATCACACCAAACCAACCAACAAGCATCAGAACTTTTAAAGGGGAAAAGCAACTCAGTGAAGCATAAAGAATATTTGTGCCTCTACTGCTAGAAGCACTTGGTGAAGTACTGAATCTCTCAACAGTTATTCAAGTTTTTAGAGAGCCCAGAGCTCGCTCTTCCATTCGGCCCCCGTTGCAGTGTAACATCCACGCGAGCTATAAATTAGCTGGCTTCAAGACCGGCAGCAGTCCAGCTGCTGAGCACAGGGAGGTCAGCACGAGCTGCAAGATCATGTCAAAGAACATACATGGCTGGCCAAGCTGTGCTGAGCTCTGGTCTGCCACAGTAGTGTTACTGATAACCAAATTAGCTAGTTTAAAGCAAGCTTAGGTATTTCTGCATCTGACTAGCATCACAGTAGTTACTGCACTGTAGAAATGTACTTCCTCGGCTGTAGCTTCTCCTGTTATTTCCTCAGAGCATCATCAACTGGAGGCTAAAAAGGCAAAATTGCATTAGCAGGAGAAATTAAAGACGGGAACCTAGGTCAGTGGTTTCTACAGCCACTTTCCTATGAGAATTTTTATTTGTAATTTTTTCCACTAAATGCTTTAGGAACATCTCTATTGTTCCCCCTGAGGAAATAAACTTTGAAAAGAAGAGCCTGGCAAACTCATAAATAAGTGCTGCAGAGCTTTTGAAACATTTGCAACATCTTCCATCTTGGCTTGTTTTCTTCTCCCAGCAGGTGTCTGAGATGACTGTTCTAAGTAGCATCAGGATGCCCCTGTATTCTCTGTCGGCAACAAAACCAAAAAAGGAAAAAAAAAAAAGGTATGAGTATAAATGTTCCCCTGCTCTCTCCTGTCCTTATTGATCAATACAAAAACTTTAAATATAGCAACGTATTCCTTAGAGCACTGTGCAGCGAGCTAATAAATACTCATGGTTCCCTGGGGAGATATTAGTATTATCTTCATCAGATAAAAAAGGAAATAAGACAGTGGGAAATTTAGGTTAACAATTACGGGCCAGACTGCAATACTGTTAATCACCAACATCTGCAACTGGGCTTTTACTGATAAAAGCTGGACTCTTGTGGGAACTGCTGGCACCCAACAAATCTGAAAGTCAGATCCCTTATTTACTAATAAATGCCCAGTTGCCACAATTAGGCCCCGACCTTCACGCCCACAAGAATGAAAACCTTTTCCTAAGAAGCACTTGGGTACCTCAACACTGAGTAATGCAGCGTTCAACTTTTATACACTGTGTTGCTACAAGAGTCTGCTCCTTTGGATCGGTTGTCTCTTCAGTACGCAGCAGGGACATAGAGGCCTGGCCCTGAGACCCACAAAAGGCAGCGTGCAGACAGAGGAGTCCTCTGCACCAACCAACGGGCAAGGGCAAAGACAGAACATAAACTTCATTGTCTTTACATTATATGACAGAAATAATTCTGTCCACTGAGGATTCTCAACTGTCAAGTCTTTCCTGACACCGTTGCCAAAGCAAGTTGTCTTCCAACAAATATCTGCTAGGAGTACGTGGTGGCCTCTAACCTAATAGTTTAGTCTGTCAGCACTGAGGCGCCTCATTCCTTTTGTGGACTTACCCCCAAAGGATTTGCCCCATGAGTCAGAGGCAGGAATTCCTGGTTTATAATTTAATGTTTATTTCAGAGTATCACCTTGTTTTTCATATCCTGACTGCCTGAAATCCCCCCAATTTTAAATGGACACATCCTTCATCTTCATTTCCTGTCTGAAACCGTTGTGCCATGTTACTCCGCACAGTTAAACACATGCCAGGTCCCCCTCCGGAGCTGGCTATGTTGTGCTGGCAACGTGAAACAATTCCTCTAGCCCTGAGAATTTACAAAATGCATTCAGGATCCTTTGAATAAGAAGAGAAAGTAACTGGGGGGGAGGAGGAGGGAAGCAACAAACCCCGCCAGAAATTTCTCCGAATTGATTTAAATTGTACAGGTTTCTGTCTCAGAGGGCAGATGCTGAGGTTGAACAAATAGGCAGCTAAAAGTACACTGTGTCCTTTCTGAGGCTGCCAGTCCTCGTGTACCCCTACAACAGAATCAAACAAACAAACAAACACACACTTCTAAGAGGTAATAGGGGAGGAGGAGATATGAAGTCAGAATGTACCGCTGAGGTAAATTTGACACAATACCAATTAGTATTTGGCGAAGTGGCTATCTCATTGTTAAGATATTTCCTTCAATATGTTTTCAGAAACTGGGACCGTTAAATAACTTAGAAAGATTGCCAGCTTTGATTTCAGGAAGGAAACCTCCTCCCAGTTCCTCTCCAAGTAATTCATTTCTTTTGCAAATACTTCCTATGGATAGCATTTAAGATACAAATTTCTGAAACAGAGGAGAAAGAGGGAAGCAACCCCCAACCCAAAAGTAAATGACCTAAAAGTCCAAGACATTCAGGTTCAAGGTACTAACAAATCAGGCAGAACCTGGACTGCAATTAAGCCTTAATACAATTCAAATAATTCAAACCTTAACTGATTGTTTTTCTAACGCACCACCTTTCTGGACATAATACAAACACTTTCAATGCCTCCAAGTAACAACACTTATTGTCAGGCACAGCGTTTACTAAAGCCCTGAGCTCAATTTTGTAATGGTCTCTCAGTGAAGACGAAGCAAAGTTCCTGAATTTCCACGCTGGATTATATTTATTCTGACAGAAACTACGTAGGGACAAATGCACAAGAGCAGGGCCAGCGCTTGTTGAAATGATTTGCTTCATCTCTCTTTTCCACACTGCAGTACGGTCTTTTGCCCGTGGCTTCTGGAAGATGACTGCAGAACTGAGGAAAGTAACAGAGCTTGTCTGAGGAGTGGAAGCCCCATTGTTATCTGAATTTAGAGAGTGATAAAGGACAGGATGGCAGGATCTGGTGTCCAGTCTCCACTTTCATTTCTGAAACAAAAAGACTGCATGTCCTCCCGTCCCTGAGAACACAGCTCTTAGCAAAACACTCCTCCCTCTGCTGTGGTGCCTTCTGTCCCACACTTCTGGAATACTTATTACTTCCTAAACGCAGTCAAATTCTACAGTGTTTTTGACAGGTATAGCTAAGTAATCCATCTGGCCTTCCATGTGATTAAGATGCCAGCTGACCAACCTTGCGCCTGCAGGCCGCCTTTCACTCACAAATTAAGAGAGTAGAGGACTGAAAGCAACTTCACCGCTGAGCCAAATACTTCATTTGGCTATAAAGAAGCCGAACATCTGGGAAGGAAGTTTAAGCCACTTGTTAACTTTCTAAGGAGCATTTTCCTTTCCACAAGTAGGATCAACAGCTCCTCATTTGGACCAAACTTCTCAGGTGCATCACGGTTCAGCGCTGCGTGAAAGTGAGCTACAAACCGTCGCAAGAAAATAAATGTAGAAAGCACCTCAGTAGCTCCCTGCCTCTTCTGTACTCATCTGTGTCACCTGAGAAGTGCCGGGAGGCAAATAGGGAGATGGAAAAATCTGTGAAGAAATTTATCTGCCCATTCAAACTTTAGGTCACTTATCTAGAGAGGTCAAAAGAGGGACGGTACCGCTTTTTGTCACAGGATTTATTGGGAACAGAACCAGGCATTTAAGAAGCAGAAGACAGAGATCTGGTTTTTTGCTGCTTCTAGGAAACCTCAAGTAAAATGTGCAAGTGTTATAAAGCTGACTTTTCTTTGGGGTGTTTCTGAAAATTGGATTAATTTTGCAGGGTAACTAGTTTTATTACTCTCCTCTTGTGGCCAGGAGTTTGTACAGACAACACAAAAGAAAACTGCCCTCAGCTGACACTATTCTCCCTTGAATTGACATTACTTCATAGATTGTCTGGTTTAGTAAGTTTTAATAGCCCAAGTAATTATGATTAAAGTGATTTACATGGGGCAGTCAGTGTATTTTCTCTGAGGCAGCTGTATCATGAAGAGATGAATGATCTCTCATGAAGAGATTTTTCACTCACTTTTGGCCACAGGAAAAGAAAACAAAAAAGTTTTCAGAAATCTTTAGCCCTTCATCCAATCTCCATTACAAATCATAGAAGGTGGGGGGTGGGGTGAAAAAAAAAGATAAAGACTCCTTCCTGAGCTTACATCAGATATCTATCACAGCCACTCTTGACCATTTCTCCTTTTGTGTCGGACAGGGACAAACTTTCTTCTGTGTGACGCTCCAAGCAACGCCTGGTACAACCCAGAGGAGGGTTCGGCTCAATTTATTTTTAGGAAACCAAAAGCAAAGAATAAAAACAAGCCTTTAAACTAAGAGAGACAATGATACTATAAACCCTACTGGCCTGTTAATATATGTCTGTTTATTGTAACACAATCTGTGACCTTCAGTGCACTGCCAATGTCTGTAAATAATACAATGGGCTGCTTTTTTATCCCATGGGGATGTGAGTGCTGATGGAGCCTTTCAAAACTCAAACAGATGCCATAAGCTGACGTAGACCGTGCTATTGTGATTCTTATTTATGAGTCTTTTTCTCTCTCTCTTTTTTTTTTTCTTTTTAAGTACAAGTTCCAAAGTCACAAAGTGGATGGCAGAAAAAACACCCTTTTCTGCCTGGTTTGAGGTTGGGTTAGATAGCTTATCTAACATTCCTAAAAGTACTCCTGAAACACATGCACCCTGCCTCTTAGATCTCGTGACAGCAGAGTAACAGTTCATTCAAGACATCTGTTCTTTAACAAAAAAAACCTTCAACCCAACCCTAATGTATTTTTTCACTGGCTTCTTAGCCTTATAAAGCTGTTCACCACCCACAGAACCTTCACAGAACTCCTCGTTATTTAGCTGAGATGCTCCATATTCTCATTTTTCTTGGTTAGAGCAGCATAACTGTGGCATATCTGTGTACTCTGAGGTAAAAAATTGCTTGCCTTTAAAATTTCTTTAAAAGTCTCAGTTTTCACCAGCTTTTAGAGTCATCCCACTTAGGAGCAGTGGATGAAAATGAACCCAGAAGGAAACAGTCACAGACAGTGAAAAGAAGTGACATCTGCCCAAGTTCAGGTGTTCAGCCATTTCTCCTTAGTTTAACTCCTCAGTTCACATCTTAAGAAGGACCTTGCATCTCTGAATATCCCAAAGACAGCATATGTGTGTGTGCGTGTGTGTGTGCGCGCGCGTGTGAACAGGCGCACCCCCAGGAGTTTCCCTGGCACCCTACAAATCTTACAGATGGATCTAAAACAACAGCTCTGTCCCCAGTGATACACGAACAAGTTTAGCAGGTTTGCAGATGCAAATCTTGAGTGCCTCAGGTCCATCAGGAACCTGAAGCAAGCAGCAACCATCCCCAACCTTGTGCCATTCTGCCAGCGTGAATATTCATGGCACATACCCAAAGGCGTGCAAGTGTTGAACACAAATTTTTGCAAGATCAGTATTTGTCACCCTCCACCAGCACTACCAAATACCAACCAGTTCCAAGCAGTTTGAAAGCTGACCGTTCTATAAATATTGTACTGAAATCCTGATTACCAATAATATTTACCAAGGAATCGCCCAGTAGCTGTCCAGGAAATGTCCTGAACAACAAATAAACAATAAAAACGTAGCAACACTTGAACACTATCTTAGTAGATACACAATAATCCCAATCTGATTTCCCTCTATTTAACTGCTTAAATAAAAATGAATACTTACAGAATGCCTGTTTTCCACTGAATCTGCAAAATAAAAGACAATGTATAAATTATGAAATGACACATTGCAGAGTGATCAGTTCCATGTTCCAGAAAATAGACTTTTATGTTTACTCTGGCTTTTTTTTTGTTCATCCTGCAATGATCTCAAATTGCTACCTACAACTCAGGTTCAAGCTCTGGTCCAAGACACATGCAAGCACTAGCTTAATTCAAGTACATGGGTGGGACCAGACATTTCAGAGACCATGCTGAACCGTACATGTTTGACAGCTTTCCTGATTAGGGTGCAGAGCAGAAGTCTCTACTGAGAGCACATGTTGTTACTGGACAAAACAGAGCCTTCCTTTTAGAGACAAGTTCTCATGAGCATTATACTTCCTCTTCCAATTCCTTGCCAGGAAAATAACGTACTGCAGAAATCCGGTATAGGATACGACTTTCAGAGCCAAGTAAGATCCTGCAAAGACACCTGAAATTTTATTAAGAAAAGGATGCTTGTTCCCAGTGAAAGCCTGAGAGACAGTGGGCTCTTTCCATTTAGGATCAGCGAACTTCAAGATTAAATCTCAGGCTCTTTTTTTAAAAAGTGGATTTAGCTATTCTGAAATTTCACAGAATACCTTCAAATATTAAACCATAACTATTTCTTTGCCCTCTGAAAGTAAGACAGTTTGGAGACGTGATGAAGGTAACTCCTCTTTTAGAAGAGGGTTTCAAATGTTGTTAAAACTGCTCTTTTGTGTGATCTGTTAAGGTATTTCACCTGCCACAAAAGCGTGCGCTGAATCTTGAAGGGTATTCTCTTGGAAAGTATAAAAACACAGAATAGTCTCTGAATCTTTGGGGTTAAGTATGTACTTTTTAAAATAGCAAACAATTACATCAGTCCTCTCATAGGCAGAACATTTCTGCAAATTTTGAAAAATTCTCTGAAATCATTAAATGAAGGATATTATGAAAAGTACTACTACCATAAATAAAGGTCTTGTAGAAACTCCCTGCAGCAGAAGTAATGAGAAAACTGAATGTGGGTGAATCTAACTTTGTAGGTCACAATGCTAAAGTCTCTTTTGCTTTCTCCTTGATGACTACATCCCTGTATATTTGTGGTGCAGTTAATCTTGTACTGTTTCTATTACATTAGGATCGTGATGCTGCTTCACTGAAGGCAGCTGCCACGAACACAGTATACAATCAGGCTGTACTTTCTGAAACAGAGAGAGACTCCCTGAATGTCACAGGAACTGTACACTCCGAGTTCTACCTGGAACTTTTAGCTTAGGAAAAGGATTAAAAGGCTGAGGTGACTACAGCACTTTATACCATGCTGCATTAACTTAATTTCCATATAAAAATCATCTCAATGTTTGGCAAAATTAATCCAAACATGTTTAGCCAGTTTGATAAGAAACAAAATAAGAAGTTACATGGGAAACACATAAAAGCCCTTTGTGTCCCAAAAGTTGACAGAAGCGAACAAAACCACTGCTGACCCAGTGCAACATCAAAGCTTGACTTTAGGTGGACAAAACTATATGTAAGATTTATGAAGTGAGGTATTAACGAGCTGTAGTTCTTTGTCACAATGTATTGTGCTTACAGGAAGGAGGAAATGAGAAATTCTGTATAAATTCCAACCTTCAAACAACGGGATGTTTGCTACCCCAGAGGTACTAGGTCACAGTAACAGATATCCCTCCTCCTGGTTATCTCTCACCCAGATTCAAAGCAGTGTGACTTTCTAGCAAAGCATCACATCTCTACCAGGAGAACGTCATATTTTCTTTCCTTTGAAAGTGCTGCTGGAAGGCTACATGATTTCTAAATGGTACCAATCACATAAGCCAGCACCTAGCCTCTAATGGGAGCACAATGATACGGTGCTTTCGCTGATTCTTTGCTAACATCAGGCTTTTCACAAGCTTTTAATTTCATTCCTGTTAAAAATATGAAGTGGCTTTTACTTGAAACACACTGTTTTTACTGTGATGAAAGGTTTGCAAATCCTAACAAAAATGAGGGTGATCTTCAAGGTCCCTTCCAACTCTAACAATTCTATGATTCTATGAAAAGAGGGATGCACATGAGATCTACTGGATTCCAGTCTCATACCATTGGTCAAGTTTCCATAGCAGGGCAAACAAGAAGCTGCATACTTCATGAAAGGAATCACAGCTGAAGGTCAGGTGCTGGTGATTTCCAAAAGATTCCCAAGTTTAATAAAGGCAAGTGTTCTTATAGATTTCTGATGGATTTAAACTCTTGCTTTTAGTTGATGGGTTTTAAACTTCAAAGAACACGTTTTTACAGAGGAATACAATAATGGCAGGAACTTAAGACACTGTCATCCCCACCTGCTCTGCACTTTCTTGTTGCTAGAGGTTATGGAGAAGAGAATATACACCTAAAGAGTTTCAATTCACAATCTATCTCAAACCCACCTCCAGTGCTGGTGGAAGCTGAAGAGCTGAGCCGCAGACACGCACCACATTCTGCCAAGCCTTTTACTGGAGCAGTAGCTTGTAACAGAATCTTGGCGGGCAGGGAATGGATCTTACACTGGGGCATGCACACAATTCAGCTTTGCATTTTAGGTTCAAGCAAGGTCAGAAGCTCCCTGCATATTTGTGTATGCAGGCTTCTGGCTTAGCCTAATTTTTGGCTGAAGCCATTGTAAGCACTTGGCTCTGGAATCAACGTCTCACAGATCCAGGCTTTGGTCTAGAACATGTCTTGAAATCTAGAGATCCAAAGAGCTTTTATTTTGGAGAAGGGAAAGGTCATTTACATGATTTCAGACTGCATGCAGCCAGCATATGCTCATAAGGTCTAAGTTTGGAATAACATAATGAATACTCAGACCCTGTGAGTTTTCTCCGCACTGGAAAAGGCATTCAATGGGAAATTCTGGCTACGTACAGAGGTGTTAAACCTAAGACTCAGCAGCAGGAAAGTATTTGAGCAGATTTCCTGATTGCTAGAACTGATTTCTAATAGTTTGTTCCAAACCATGAAATGCAATAGGGATTTCTCATGCCTCTTTCCACTGGGATATATTTATTTTTCCATAGTGCATTGTTGGTTGCAATAGGATTCTTAGAATTTCCTGTCTCACTACTGCAGTTGCTTCCAAATGACCAATTCATTTTTCCAGACTTAGCAGCATAAAGACCAGCTCTGTATTTTGTTCACTAGATTTCCATTTTCCTGATAAGAAATTAAGAATAGTTATCTTCCAGTAAGCTGCTATGAGTTCAACTGAGTGCACATCAAGATCAGTGCAAAGCCTGTCACTGGCTTCTGTGCGCTTTCGATCTGACAGAGAGCAAAAGGCAGAGATCACCAAAGGAGCAAGAATGAACTAAAACACCGTATTCCACAAGAAGTGCCCTGGACAAATGTAAAGAAATCTGCAAATTGGAGTTGGCTGGAGTCTTCTCAGCAATATGAGAACATGAGCAATATGTGCCACATCAAGAACTGGGACCAAGGTTGAGGGAAGGGGTGGAGCTGTGACACAGAACCAGTATGGAGATGCTTGGACTCCTTGCCCCTACTGCCTCTTGGGAGGATGAAAGGTGTGATGGAACCAAATCATCTATCTACAAGAGCCTCCACCCACCCAGCTGAAGTTAGTACCTGATACATCCGGACCCTTCCCTCAGGAAGGACATCAGCTGCCAGCCTGCCCTGCTGGGACTCAGGCAGACACAGTAGGCAGCAAGGCCACAGTCATTTTATCATTCTTGGCAGTCTGGTGATTTAAACAATTGCCTGTTTTCCTTAAGTCTTGGACTGTCTCAGGGACTGGGCTGGATATTCCCGACTCCCAAGATACTTTGACCTTTACACAGAGCAATCAGAGAAAGCGGTATTTTAAGGGAATTAGCTGATTCTGATAGGTGTGGGGGGCTTTTAGACAAAGGTGTTAATGACCTGACTAGTACGAATTGTGACCATTCCCCAAATTACCCCTTGGATGTAAGGGTTGATTTACAGCTGAGGCTTGAAGCTTTAGCTACTTTATGTAAAATACTAAAGTAACAGCCTATTGCTCTAGACCAGGTTTTAAATCAATACCTGAATGAACCTCCTGCACATCAAGTCTTCTTTCTCTCAATTAAACTAACCTTTCAATGACAATGCAAGGACAACTCCATTTCTTTGAGTTGCTTCCAGAGACAATGCCAGTGATCAACATCCTCCTTAAACCTCTCATTATATCAGAGAGATCCAGCACCCAGCTAAAGAGACTGTCATTCTCTAGCTACAGTACTATTATTTGACTTTCAATCAAAATACGCCTGACTAGACTTGAATTTTGCAAATGACCTGCTTTTCCTCCTGTGAACGGGTTAACTGTAGCTAACCACATGCAGGTCTGCAATTTGAAATGTGAATTTCACAGTTTGTTTCTCACATTCCTGTCAATCTTTAATGTAACACCTCTTTAGGCCCAGTACTCAGAATAGGGAAAGCAGCACAGCGATGGGATGGAAAGTGATGAAGACACGAAAATGATAGTATCAGGATATAACGTAGCTAATGCCAGGAAAATAAAAAGAAAGGGAGTAATGGCAGATGCTCAGCACACTGCCAAAGGCCTGGGGCTTGGGAAAGGTCAGAGCATTATCTGCTTTATGGATTCATTACTTGGGATAAGAACAAGCAGTAGCTGTAGAACTGAAAATACAAGAGAAGCTGGTTACTGATCAGGCATCTGCCTTACTGGGGACAGCAGTGAGTGCCATCAGAAAAATGAAGAGGAAACATATTTTAGCTCAGTGACAAAGAATTGCATCAGACATAACAACTACTGTCAGCTCTCTACTGGGCACAATTCCTGGATTGCACAGATAAGTCCTTGAAAAGACAGAATTGCTTATGAAGCACTCAGTTATACTTAAACAAAACACAATAGTTACCTACAAACAAAGAATAATAATAGGTCTTAGGTGCTAAATCTGTCATACTGTGTAGCAGACACCAATTCTCAAATGAATGTCAATTCCCCAGAGGACACATTTGTCTGAAGTAGATTGTGCTCTTGGGCAACTGCTCAAAAATCTCAAAGAATACTCAAATGTAGTGAAGATGATAATAGTAAACCAACTTCTGCACCCACTAGTAACACTCAGTATTTTCACAGTTTGCCTTTAACATATTAATATATATTAAAGTACTTAAGAAGATAGATCTACTTCCTAGGGATCCCCCACTGCATTTATACTTTAGCACCTTCCAATCACAGCCTATTAAAAAATCAAAGTAAACGTTATATTCAGATAGACCGTAGTGTAGGTATCCAAAGCAGCGGCGTAGCTGTGTGATGCACAGCTTATCTAATTGAAACACTTTTCCTGTGAATCAGTCAGGAAAAACAGACGTGATTAAAACAATAAACTGTTACTACGTTTCCAAGAATAACTGAAACTGCAGAATGTTATGCATAAAAGAGCAGGTGGACTGCAAGATTAAGGGGCGTTTGCAGTATCATCTGGCTAATTCAGCTCCGTCTTGCAATGGTATCTCATTTTATTGCAGTTCCCACTCCATGGCAATTACAGTCCTGCTGTGCTAACCTTGAGTTTACATTGCAACTGACAAAACACCCTGCTTTTATATAACACTTTCCCTTCTGTCAAAAATAGGAATGGTGAAAGGTGTAATAACCTGCTTCACACCTTGGCAGAAAGCAAGCAGGGGTTATACAGTCAGCCTCTTGCACCTTGGTACAGGTCCAGTTCACACTCACTGGAAAAGGTTTCAGAGCATCAGTGGCCTTCGGGTTCAGCCCTGAAACAAGCTGTTTTTTTCTTGTGCTGCTGCCAGGTGATCCTACATGAAGTGCCTAGTGTAAAGGATATTCTTCTTTTCACCATAAGGCTGTGAAAAACGAGTGCAACACACGGGATCAGCTCCAAGCCAGGATTCTGGAATTCTGTTCCCAAGTGTTGTCACTCTCTGAACACATTGCCTTAAACAAATGACCTAATCTCTCTGTTGATTCAGCTGTAAAGTGGAGATTAAAATTGCCTTGTAAATCCTCACAAGGGCAAATTAAGTAATGTTTTCTACAGTACTTGGAGACCCTCACATGAAGGATTCCCTAGAAACAGAATACTGTGACAGAACAGATGGGAAATCCCTTATAAAATAGAAAAATAGCAAATTAAAATTCATCAATCAAAAATTAAAAATGGCACACAACAAAGCCACTTGGTAACGTGGATGGGGACAGAACCTGAACACTTTACAGCCCCAATATTTAAGAATCTAGACTTCCTAACGCAAAGAGAAGAAAGGAAATCCTTTCTGATCTAGTCTTTGACAAACTCTGAAGGAACTCTTCTCACCTACTGTCCCTGAGCTCCTTACTGCCAGAACATTTAGAGACACTATTTGCCAGTAAGGTGCTAATGCCCACAGACAGAAGTCTGGGTTACAGGAGGCAGAAGGGTAGAGGGCACCTACAACCCAAGATGATTTTTGATGGTGCTTAAAACAAACAGTCCACTCTACTCAAGTGACTGTATCGCTTTAAATGTATTTAAGAGTTTGTCTCTGCAGGCTTCACTGAATTTGCTGGGTTTATATCCAAAACCAGTGTAGTATTTTATAATACATGGCAAACACGCTCAACTAAGAGGAAAAGTTTTGTTCACGAGCAGTTTGAGATAACAAAACGTAGCACCCTCATCCCTAATGTTCAGCTCCAGATTCAGTTGTACGGCCCAGCTACCGAGCAGATACAGTGAAAACAGGCTGATGAAGTAGATGTTAGAAGTATTAATCTCACTGCATTGAATATCGTTGGTTTATGAGAAACTATGGTGTTATAGGATTCGTCAACACCTGTGATTTCATACCTGCCCTTCAGTATGTTCCTATGTGACTTAGATCTCTTTCTTATAGCATTTATTTTCTAAAGCATTCAGTCAAAAATTAATCCTTAACCTCTATACAAATGCTTCCTTTATTTGTTTAATTTTTCACTAGCTTACTTACCATTATTAGCTTTTCTGATTTCACTATAAACTGTTTCAGTCCCCTTCTGTACAGGAGCTGGAAAATGTATTGGCACAGAATCAATTAATTTTCTTTTTTTTTTTTTTGTTTGCCATACGAAAAGCTCCTTAAACAAACAGAACACACTGTTTTACTGTCAAAGGAAGTAGTTACAAAAGCAGCAATAAGTCTGTGGACTCTGTATGAAAAAGCACCTACACCCTCCCCCAAACCCAGACTGTAAGGTTCCGAGAGGGAGGCGCCTCTCCCTCTATATAAAAAGATGATGAAAATAGGCTTCCCTTTCTAAATTTGACTTTAACATTCTAGTAGTATTCTCAACTTAAACTGATACTGCTTTAATTGGACAGAGACAACTACCACTACAGGAGAGCTTCTCTGGATCACTTGAAGAGCTTCTTCAATTTGCTCTAAGGATTTAGGGAACTTAGACCCAAGGAGGTCTCTAATTTGGAAAACTAACTACACACGCTTTTGGCAATTAGCATGATTATTTTTGTGCCCATGAAAATTTAATCTAATTTGCTGTTCTTTGAGAAACATCTCAGAAGACTATTTTCAAATTTCACACCGCACAGCTTCTCTTCACAGGCTACCTGGGAAAGGTCTCCTCTCAGTTCCCCAGCATGGCAGACTCTTCCATTAGCGCACTGGGATCGGATGGGCATAGCAGGAGTGAAGGCTGAGAAAGCTTGGAGAAATGCAGAAAGTAAGGAGAAAGAGCACACAGAGAAGATTTTTGTGCCTACAAGGACACAGGTGGGATACAAATGCAATGTTAGTCTTAGACACGTGTTTTTCAGACCCTTGGGTTTCAAATAAACCCCTGTAAACCTCTGCTCTCGTATGAGATGGAAAGCAAAAACCTCTTCCTTTTTTGCTGACACCTGTGAAAACCTGTCCAACAGAGAGTCAATACCGAACTACAGGCACTTACCCGAGAAGGGAAAGGGCAGAGCCTTACTTGAAGGACTGAAATAGCAAGAACTCAGTTTCTCTGTGGTCAACGTAAACACAGCTCTGGCCAGGAGGAGACTAGACCAATTTCCTTGATTTCTTGCGTGTGTTTGTACGTTAAGAATCCCTGGGTAACCATGGCAAAGCAAAGTGCTCCAGAACTGTGCATTTAAAACTGTTGTCTTCATTTGGTATAAAGGCCTAGGCAGGCGGGGTCTAGGATCTTGCTAGTCAAGGATCTCAAAGAGTTTTAAAAACAATCATTCATTTCAGTTAAAGTGATTCTCTTCGAAAACCTCAGAATTCTATCAGTATCACCTCCAATTTCCATGGATCTTCAATAAACCAAAAAGTTAATTTTTTCTAGTTAAAAGTGAAAAAAATAAAAGTAAAAATAAAATGACTGTTACCACTCTACAAGACACTGGAAAGAAAATTCAGAGTCCAGTACTAGCTATAAAACCCTCCCAATGAACATTTAAAGAATTCAGACATACTGACCTGCAGCCAGACTCAGAACTGTTACTGTTCTGCATTGCTCCAAAAAAGCCAAGTGTCTCTGGCACCACATTCTAATTTCCCAAAGCTAATTTCATTTTTAAAAATTCTGTTAAGCGTCATTAGAAGTTGGGAGCCACCATAACAGAATTGAGTTACAAAACTCCTAATAATTTCCGTGACAATAGGAGTTACACTTCACTGAGTACCTAATTACAGCTTTCAAACTTGCAGTTTCGGCATGAACTTTCTTTGCCAAATAGCCTGAAGGTCCTGAAGTGCAGTGCATCTGCTTGTGGACTCTTGCTTAAATGATCAATTCAATTTCTAGTGAAGGAAGAAGTAATCTTCTCAGAATTTTAATGAAAGGTCGCTCATTTTGTTTGGAAAGCTTGTTTTTAAGTGGAATACAGTCCTAAATCTACTCTGTGGAAAAACTTGGTGGGAGGCATTTCCTTAACTTGCCTTTTTTTTTTTTTTTTTTTTCTACCAGACCCATTTCATGAAATTGTGCTATAATGCCACTGCCCGTGTTATTTTCTTTGTTAATCTTCCAATAGTCGTCTCAGCACTGAAAAAATCTGCTAGGAAAAATTACTTGGATGATTTGACATTTTGTTCCCACTAACTTTGCACTGTTGCCACCCTGCAGATAACTAGCCAGATATCAGAGTAAAAGAAGGAGCATGTTCTTACCCAGCCATGATTACCGGTTTCTCCCTTCTCACTTTACAGAGATTTCCTGATCTTACTTTAGCACTGGCCTTTGTTTTTGCTCAGATTAACAATAAAGGGTCTAAATCGCCAAACTTCTGCACAACTAAGCTTTAGCAAAGATAAGCACTGTATTTTTGTCAAGCATATAATCTCAGTAAGTATTCAATTTAATCATTCTCTAGAATTACCACCTCTTTAAATATCAAATTAACATTCTGCTGTGACTACTCCAAATGAGAGCTGGACTGTGTAGCCCCAGCTCTACCTCATATTTGGTAAGTCCCTTCACCCTTACTTCAAAAAATAGGTATAAAGTTATTCTCATGTGGAACTATGAAACTTTGCTTCTATTGAGCTTAAGATTCACTGGCTGTAACACTGTAATGAACCCTATTTTTTGCTCCTCACACAGAAGCATCGTACACAAAGTTGTTGATGCACAAGCCTATCTGCCATCATACTGGGTTAAAGACTATTTTGTAAATGACCAGCTAGTGGTGACAGGTCTGAAAAAACAGGGTGAAACCACTGTTTTCAAATGTAAGTCATTTTTTATTAGTTAACTTTGTCATCAAAAGACAAGATCTACATTCTTCTACCATTATGTAAACTTGTTTTGAGGTGGCATTCAATTATTCCCAATAGTGACATTAAGGCTGCTGTTAGATTTAGATCCCGCACTAGTCTTTCACAATATCGTGCTATTAATTCACAATATCGTGGCAGCCTTTCACAATAAACAGAATACGATTCTCCTGCACCTGAGATGAACATTAGCATTGACATTGACAACAGCAGCAGGAAGAACAAATGATTGGGAAGATAAATGAATTTGAAGTTAGTCCCGACAGATCAAAGAGATGTGAAGTGCCTCAAAAGGGAGAAGGAATCAGACTGCGCATGCAGCCTGCTGGATGGATGAGCTACGCGTGATCTACACGTCAGAGTAAATGTGATCTCGTCTGTGCTCATTCAGAAAACAGGTGGAATCAAATGAGGTGCAACAGGGATTTGGAGCTGGGTGATAACCTGAAAGTTCTGTTCTGTTCCCCAAGAAGGGCTGGTCATAAGCCCCAGACAGACACAAAATAGTATTATGATTTGAAGCCAAATTAGTACAATAACATCAGTGTGGCAGAAGTATCAGTGGCAGTCCCACGGCTCAGTTATTGTGGTGGGTGGACATCGTTACTACAAGGGTGCATAAAGAATCTTGACTTTGCTTCTCTTTTCCCAAGAGTAAATCTCATCCTGTTCTCATTGGGGTAGGCAGCGCAGAGCTGACACAATTAATCTTGCAACTTGGTTTCATAGAAGTCCTCCCATTTAAACAGCATCCTCAAGATGCTCTGAAAGATTAACACATTCAGTACTTGCAGTTGCCATTTACGTAACCAAAGCACACATTCGCTAACCATTCGCTCGTGCCCTGGGTGCAACAAAAGAAATAGATTAGGGAGCTATCATATCTCAACGTACTTGAAGCACAAGTTCAGTCCTATAGAATTAATTAACATTCTGTATGTCATACAGAGGTCTGCAACGTGTTACAGCATTCAGTTAAGTTAATCCCATCTCATTCACACACTATCTTTTAGACGTTATTTTGCAGTTCAATGGGGTTCAGTCTACATAGCACAGATATTAGCCTGGTATACTGGAATAGTGATATATATCAGAAATGGGATGAAAAGGCTATTTTTAGTGATGCTGATCTTGCCTTTAATAGGGTTTTTTAATTTAAAAAATTATGCACTAGCGTATCTTTACCGTTCTACACCATTGTATTGCGTAGTGCATGCTCAGAAACAGTTGGAACAATGAAGAATTACCCCTATTCTGAAAAAGATTACAAGAAATAAGGTCTCAGTGCAGAATTTAGCAGAGGTGGATAAATAACATGCTTAGAACCCAGAGAAAACTGCGTGAAGAATGATACCAGCAAGTGAAAACAGAGAAAGAATAGGAGGATTGGCTGTTCTGGGAGAGCTTTGCTGCCAAGCTTGAAGAGTGAGCACTTTTGCCCAAACACCTGTATTACTAACTAAACAATCTTGTCTTTGGTCTCTGAAATAATTGAGTGGTCCTTCCTACCAGGATAAGGCATATTTGTCCATTTCTTCTTCAGTTTGCTCCTTCAGTTAAAGCGAAGCAGCTAGAGCACAGCATAAATGTCTCTTGTGGGATTTATTTCTGAAAGATTTAACAGTTTCCAGCACAAGGGCATAATGATATCACAGTTCTCCAGATGACACAGAATGACTGAAGTGTGGATTTGGGTCTTGAGAATAAATTTCAACCTTCAAGGTTGCAGAGACATGTACCTTAGCCCCATGCTATGAGGTCTAGTTAGTGTTACCACAGAAGTACAGGACAGAGGCCAAAAGCATCTGGGCGTTAGTCACATTTCTCTGCTTAATGTGCCACAAAATCCAGGGCAGACTCCAGGCTTCTCTAGATGGAAAGACTAAATCTACCCAGAGGAGGGTCCCTCTCCCTTCTCTGTCACTGCAGCTTTCACCCTTCAACCAGTTCCTTCATAAAGAAGGAAATTCCACTGCTTTCTGTTCTCTCAATTATCCTACCCCACGTTTTTTTGACGTTTCAAATGGCTCTCAGTGAATTTGGACTCTATAACATGAAGATTCACAGCAGCCTGCCTTCTGCTCAGAGACACAGCTCCAGCTGGGAGCCCTGCTCTGCACAGACATCATGTGGATGGGAAGGGCAAGTGCACAAGAAGATCCCAGCAGAAGGGTTGCAGTGAACCACAGCGTGGTCACCAGCGCATCATCCAGATTAAGGAGCGCTACTGGCATGAAACTGTCATGCACATAAAACACAAGCTGCTCCTCTGTTCACAGGTGCTAATATCAGACCAGTGCCAGGGAGTAGCAACATGCCCAGAGTAGCTCCCAAAACAGAATCATAGAGGCCAGATAGTTTATTACCTCTGTGAGGATCAAGCGTTGATACTTCAACTTCAGTGTACTCCACCTCAGCACTCTCAAGGTCAGGTCCTGCCCCAAAAATATCAAGAAGACGTTTCTTTGTAGGACTGCATGCTTCATTTGAACTGTGGGCCTGACCCTGCTGCCACTGAAGTTAATGGACAAGTCCTCATCGACTTTTGAAGGTGCAGGATCAGGCCCTTCTTACAGCAGATGTAAATGAATCTGCTGAGAGTCGTATGGTGAACCCATTCCTACAGACCATCCCAATCTGCAAGGCAGTAGACCAACTCAAGTCAAGTTTCTGGAATTGTGGGATGTGCAAATTGTGTCTAAAACTCTTACTATCAATTTAACATCTTCAAAAGTGGCACAAGTGGAGCAGGGAATTATTCGAGATTCTCTCATTTTCCTGCTCCAGCTCCTCTCTTTTCTATTTCTTTCCCTGCCACTATTTTCCCTTCCTTTTCTACGGCTGCTATGACATGACACTTCCCATTCTCCACTCTCCTCAGATTTAGAGTCTTCAATAAGTCTTTCATGGCCTTCCTCATCACCTCTCATACTCTCAATTTCTGCTTTGCCAATAAGCAATTTCAACACTTTGGTGCTGCCCTTCAAGCTCTTCATAGAGTATCTACAATGGCAACCCATCTTCCTCCTCAAAATGCTTCTCCTCCACAACGCCCACAGAAAGTCTGACAACAATTAGACACCTGATTTACTAAGATAACTGGCTGACAAGTACTGGCTACCTGGATACAACAGACACAAGAGACAGTTGTTACTTTCTACTCTGTCATTTCCTTACAGTGGAGATAGTTTTCTACTGGATTCCTGTAAAAGTTGGAAGGAGCCAGAACAGTCCTTCAGACTGGAATCTTGCAGAACTGCTTGTGGATTTTTTTAGAACAGAAATTAGTGAAAGACCTAATGATTAGAGCAGCAAAGTTTTGGAGCAGCTTGCCCATAGCATTGGTGAGGTTCTCATTGTTCTAAAAAAAGCTGAACAAAACCAACACAGTGTTTAAGGTGGCATATATGTTAATAAAGTTTAAATGACACGCTTCCTACAACAGCAGTGATTCTGAATGACCCTGCTGTCTGTACGTCTGCTTCACGTGAGAATGTCCCCTGAGTTCTAATTTGACTTATTCAGGCCACAATGGAGTAACTTCCACGCATCGTGCTATAAACCCCTTCCTTTTGCTTGCTGAAGTCAAAGCTATTGCCACACAAATGCAGAACAGATAATGTTCTTTTTAGAGGCATATGAACAATAGACTTGTTTTTCACATCTGGTAGAGACACCTACAGTAGCGTAGCTGGTTTTAATGAAGCTGCCCAATCCTCAATAGGTGAGGATCGAACCCATTTATTTCTCACACATGTGCAGGTCGTTAGACCAGAGCCCATTTCACCTACAACAGTAGGATACAATGGAAAAAAACCCCAAAAGTCATCGAGCAAGAGTTTCCAAAGGTTGTTTCCAAGTTTTCCTGTGAAATTAACTTAGTGCAGCACCTTTCTTTTAGGTTTGTTGTACAAAGCTGCCCCGCACACTCAGAAGTGCATAAAAAAAATGATCAGTTAGAAATTCCCACCACCTATTTCGCATTCTCAAGAAAATAAACTTTTTTCTTAATAAAAGATCTGAATAATTGTTGTATAGAAATTAAAACTTTGAGTCAAAGTTGTATTTTTATAGCACCCTTCATTAGATGACCTGGAATCCAGCACAACTAATTACAGTTGGTAAGTGGGTCCCAAACGCTGCCATTTTGCACACAAGGAAAAAGAATTAAGCTCAGCAAAGGAAAAAGTCTTCCCCACTATCAAAGAGAAAAGGGAAAGGACTGGACCTATCAAATCCTGATTGCTACCATTAGAAAACATCACAGCTTTCAATCATAAAATAATTTTTAAATCTATTGTTTAAGTATGAAATTACCTTTACTCTCATCTGTTTTCATGTGATTTTCACTATCTTCAATGTAACCTGATCCTAAAATATTAAAGCAAAAGTTGAGCTCAAAAGATATTTATTATAGCCAAATAAATGCATTACACAGCTGCAACTCCTGTTATCATTATGTTTACTGAGATATGAGAAATTCTACTTTTAGATTCACATCTAAGACATTCCCATAACACAGGGGGGACGAAGGCGTTTTAAGTGACCAGCTAAAATCCACCCCAGGGGTAACTTTGGTTATATCAGGTGCTCTAGATACCACAGCCACCTATCTTTGTAAAGTCCATCCAGATCCCCAAATGAAAGGTCATGGCACATCACGATGCTGTGGCGGGATCACAGGACCACGTGCCACAACTCAAATTTCCTCTCTGAAATAATTTTCTTGCAGCTGTGTCAAAACTGTCAAAACCAGAAAGTCATTTTCTTTCACCATAATTTCTCCACCTGTAATAGTGTTAACTGACTGCCTGGTAGAAGTGTCTGAGCACACTTATAAACCAAACTCTGCCATAAGACATGCTCAGAAAAAACTGCACAAAGACAAAATGATAAAAGACACTTGAGAGAATGTTATTGGCATTCCTCTGTGTTCCCACAACACGGGGCCGTATCCAAACAACAACCGTGTAAGTCCAAAATTTGAAATAAATGTGTAATTAAGGCAAACCACTAATAGCCTTACAGCAAAATATTCTACCTGAATAGTAGTCTCCATCATTGTGCTGTCTTGCCAGTTTTTCACTTGTTGAGTTTGTAGTCAAGGCAGAACTGAAAAACAAACCAACAAAAGTTGATGTAATTATCCAAAACCGGTCAATTAAAACCAACAACGTGCCGATATGCAAAGATCAGTCATTGTCTCTGCTGACTGCCACACCCACACATTCTTAACTACTGAAGCTAATGAAAATTTTGCCTTTGCCTTTAAGAGAAGCACAAACAAACTTTAAGGTGAAAAATGTTCCTTCTTGCATTACTCTCAGACCTCAGTATTTTTAATTCCATACCTAAATGCATTCAAACATAGGCCTGACATTCTTCTATTTCTCTTAGCTGGCCTTTTTTTTCTATTTTTAGGGTATTTCCTCATCCTGTTGTTGTACTAGCAGGTGGTATGTGAAGCACAACCATCTATTGTCTGCAGGTGTGTGCCATAATAAACTATGTTCACATGGTGGAAGGCCTGCAGCCCTTTAAACAGAAATACTTCACCGTTAGCATAAAGCAAGCCGTCTTACCCAGACATCTCCATGGACGGTCCTTTAGCTTGACAGAGAAAAATAAAAGCATCCATTAATAGATTGCACAAGTGAAATAATTTAAAAAGTAAAAAACAAATTAATAAATAAAATAAAATAGTGATTATCTACCCAAGTCAGTAATTTCTCTTGGTTATCACAAAATTAATTACTTAGTGTCTTACATCCTGTTTATCACCCAGGTCCCTTAAACCCAAGATGACAAACCCCAGACTTCAGCCCGACCGATTTAAGCAGTCTGGGACTTCCAGATACTTCAACTTTCTCCGAATATTTTGCAATGTACTGCATATCACAAGATTCTTCTTTAACCAGATTTACTTATTTTCTGAAAGAACAGGATATGAAAGAATACCCTAATGATAAAAGACAGATCCCCAAGTAAAATTGTATGACAGTGTGGGGAGAAAAAAAACAACCTAAGGAAACCCACAACCTTAAACTTCTTTCATGAGGACTGGAGAAGTACCTCAGTTATGCCCAAGTTGGAATCCCAAATCTAACTGTCATAGCTCTGTAAGGGATTGAAAGACTCCTCAGGCCCTGTCTGCCTCTGCATTGCACAGGGCTGAATTCCAGACCTAGGACTGCATCAGAACAGTGCAATTCTGGCCTATCTCCAATAATCTTTGCTTCACCAGTGCCTTCCCAGCACCGTTAGCTAGATGCTCCCATTCTGCCCAATATACTTGGACACCTTCAGCACATTTGTAGCTTAATTTAGGCCGCTCAACACTTTTAAGTAGATTTTTAGGGTTTTTAAATTTTATTTGGTCATCTCCTGAAACGTCATCCCCACAAATCTTAGCTCCTGAAAAAAATGCAAGTTTTTAGCTGTAATAGATTTGTCACCAAGAAATAGAAGGGAACCTTTCATTACCCTTTTTCTTCTTCCACAAAAACCACCATAAAGTGAGAAGTACTGCTCCTGCAATAGGTATCAGGACAAATGCAGCAATGACTCCTTTCTGCCAAGATGCTAAGATGACTGGAAAGAAGAAAGACATGTTTAAGAGCATCTGTACAGTGACAGGCCATCATTACCAACTTGTGCAGTTCCTGAGCTTTCATTTTACTACAAATTGGCCTGATTACACACTGGGGAAGAATTTTAAGGCAACTTGCATGCAAAATTCACTAGTGAGCCTCTCCTTTGTGACTCAAAACCTCAGTACAACAACAGATTGCTTTTAACTTGCAGCTGGGTCATTTGGTGTTTGAGCATCTCAAACTTTTCTGTGCAAGTTGGACAATCTCTGTTTACAAGGAGATCTCTCCATTTAGCTTCTGACAAAGGTGGAACAAAAAGGAGGGAGCTATCCTTAGTGACACCCCAGATAACACAGCCTCACCTTTCATAATGACACAGCACGCAGTTTGTCATAAAAGGTAGCTTACCATTGATGGTTATGGGATGGCTTTTCACATCCACGTTTGCCTGATTAGAAGCTATGCAGTAATACGTCCCCGTGTCCTGCCTGCTCATTGCTTCCTTGCGCCACATGACTCTGTCTGCATTTTCACTTTTTTCAAATAGAAGAACTTCACGATCAGTTTTTCTAAAAATCCTAAAGAGGATTGGCCAAGACCCTTCATTCACGGAGCAGAGAAAAGCAGTCTCACTGCCATCTTCCACTTCTCCGTATGGAAAGCTGCCCAAGCTGGCATTCCTGATTGGTACTGCAGAGGGAGGCACAAGTAAAACAAGTCTTAGCACTATAAGAAATAACTTTGATGATAAAATATTGTATTGTAGAAATAATTGTTTAATGCCATTTTACTTAGTTAAACAGAGACTGCACAGTATTAATCTTTCTGAACAGTCTTTGCCAGACAGCATCCTCTAGTAAATATTTTTAAACACCCAAAATAGAGAGGGCACTATTAGGATTTTCACTTTAGTGACAAATAATCTGTGGTACAGATCTCCAACAATTTTTTTTCATTCAAATGAGCAAAAATTTATAAAGATTTCATATCCATTTTGTTTAGTCCACCATTTGCTGCTACACTTTCAAAAATCACACTATGACATTAGACAAGAAGAAAAATTAAACAGACTTACCTATTACTGTGATGTTTAGAATATTGCTAGTTTTCACACCACTGGAGTGATTATTTCTAGCATCACATTTGTATCCTCTTTTGCCATTTTGTCTAATATTTTCATCTAAGAACGTAGCATACGTGTCATTAATCACTGTTTTTTTAACTTCATTTCCTTTGTAGAACGTGAATGTTATCGGTGGCGTTCCTGTTGCTGAACGACAGATCAACCGTAGAGGCTTCCCTAACACCACCTCTGGCAAACCACTGGCAACAGAAAGAGTTGGTTTGGAGACTGGAGCTGAAAGGGGAATAAAGAAAAAAATGTTGCAAATGACACTGCATATGGCTGAAAGATACAGTATTATTTTACAGAAAACATGCAGATGCACAGCATTTACCAAGCTTGCACACACAGCCTATAGTGGGAAGCTTTTCCCCGTTGATGGAGGGGACGCAGGGGGTGACTTGACCTAAACAAAACCATGGATAATAAAATGTAGAATACAATAGAATACAGGGAGAATGTAAAGAGAAAAGGGGGAGGGGAGAAAAAAAAAAAGGGGGGGAAAAAAAGGATCAAAGGATCAGCAACACAGTTCTGGGTCATCCAAACCCCAGAACTAGCTCTGACCCAAACAGAAAGTCTGTGGAGCAAAAATCTATTCAGATACCATTACCTGAGATGGATCCTGCAGCCCCTGATTGGGAACCTCTGTTTCTGCAGCACAGTGAGTCACAACCCAGTTAATCCCCCCTTTACAGACTTGAGAACCGACTGTACTTGTTCCATGAGAGGGAAGGAAACTAGTGTGTTTATAATTAGTGTGGTGGTGAAGGGGTAGTACTGATAGCAAAAAACTTGGCTTTTCTGGAGTAGAGCTATCCAGATGACCTCTGGCTCTCATGGCTTTCTGCCTGGAAGGTCAGGGGGAGGGATTCAAGGCAGACACTGACAAAGTTTCAGGTCAAACCGATGCATTAAATGTTTGAGGAACACTCCCAGCTCCTGCAAACAGTAACGAATGAGAGTTTATTTGGCACCTAGCAGAATCAAGGGAACAGGACTTCCCTCTCTTAGGGGCAGCCATGGAAAAGCCCGACTCGATTGTATCGCAATAGGCCAAATCCTCTACAGCTAAAGATCACAAGCACATCTCACAGAAAGTCCTATTGCAAGAACTAATGGACACCCTGGTAGTTCATGGACTAGAAACGAATTCTGGAAACAAATGTGCTTATTTACAAGGTTATGGCTTTGATTTCCCACACCCCCCCACACCTCCCCCCCAGGGTTCTAAGCCCCGGTGTCAACTCACCATAAACGTTTATCTTTACAGGTTTGCTCTCCTTGACTATTCCTTTTACTTCAGCTTTACAGATATAGGATCCAGTATCATTCACATTAACTCTCATTGTTACGTTTCTAGAATTTTTTAACCAGATGTCCCCATTTGAATTTTTCCTTAAAATAGAGAAGTTAGCTTTCCGAAAGCCGCTAATGCTGCAACTCAAAGTTAATTCTTTATTTTCATCCAGCTTATTCATAGAAGTAACCAATATTGGCTTGGGGAATAACTCTGCAAGATAAAAAGAGGACAAATTCATACAAATTGAGCTTAAAAGACTATGACTACCTATCTCAAAGTATACAGAATGAAGAACATACTGAAAGTTTACAATCGGGGGAGGAAATCATGTTATTACAATATAATATTTTCAGGGAAAACAAACTTAGCAATCACTTCTCATTTGTGTTATTTGTAAGTATTATTTTATTTGGAAAGTACTGGCAGGCAAAAGCCAGAAACATTACAGTTTCTGATCTAAATCTATATAGCCTTTAACTTAGAGAAAATTTACACTTGGATCTTGACTTCTACCAAACTCAAATTTAAATATTAATCCATTGAGTAAAATCTGAGATGAACAGAGGTATTACCTGACACATGGACATTCAGTTTGGTTGTTTTAGATGCTCTCCCTTGCTCCACCTTACACATGTATTCACCATTGTCCTCCAGAGTAGCTACCGTGGAGTATTTCAAAGTTTTCTCATCTCGTACACTGTTCAGTATTGTTTTGTTTTTCTGGAGTATGATTTCAATGTCACGCATTCGGGCTACCACAGTCGAGCACTCAAACTGTATTCTGTCTCCTTCTGTAATATTACTTGAAGGCCTGGCAGCCAGAGTAGGTTTTATAAATGGTTCTGCAAGAGAATGCATATGAACTCATGACCCAACTTTTTAATTACAGCAAGCAAAGAAACATAAAAAGAAAAGCTAAGCAACTTACCCCGGACTGTAACAAGTGTTTTGTTGCTGTGTTCTGAGCTTTCAAATCCCAGTTGTACATATCTTTTACCAAAACAATCAAATTGTAAAATATTATCTCCCTCTTCAACAGCAAATTCCATTACAGAAAAATTTCTGTGTGCTTCAAGTACATGTTTTTGTTGAGGTGTTGAATTCATCTTTATCTTCTGGAAAACGAAATATAAAGGAGGTGCTTCTTCTGGCAGATCACAACGTAATTTCACAACTTCACCCTCTAAAACTTCTTTTTTCTCAGCAGTCAGGATTGGTTTGGTCATTCCTTAGAACAGAAAACATGAAAAGAAATAGAACATTGAATAGCGCTGAAATAAACACTATCTGTGATGACTGGCAATGATTTATGCTAATGAACAGATGCAAATAACTTGCAAGAACTGAGCTTTTGAAAACAGTTTCTTTGATGCGTGGGTGTGTGCCCATTGAGACACCTTCAGAAGAACAAAATGTCCCTCAAGAGGGTAACACAATCTTGATGCAACGTGTGAAGCGTGCAACTTGCTGTTTGGAAGGTAAGATCACGTCTACTTCGGCGTTTCCCATTGCCACTCAGAAATAAACAAGGGAAGAAACTAAACGTCACGCCAACTTCTGTACCTAGAGGTGCAGGCTTCTGAAGAAAATTACAGGCTCTGCACAACCCTGTAACTATTTAATGTTGTATCAATTCTTTCCAAGTTGCATTTCCAGGGGGAAAAACAGCACTTGCAGACGAGAACATGTGGTTAGAAAAAGTATAGGTGGAGGTGGCCCCTGTTCTCCTAAGAGATGAAACAAGACTGACATAACATCATTACAAAAGCAGTATACCCTTCATACCAGCTCTGGCAATGGTTATTGCCAGGTGAGAATCTCTATACTCTGGTTCCATCTTTTCCAGTGATCTAGCCCCTGCCACGCCACCATGGTCATGATCTATAGGCACAAGCTTCCACAACTAGTACTTTGTCTAGTTTAGGGAACTCAGGACTGGATGTGCCACAGGATGGTGGCCCATATTGCATTCCTGGCTGTCACTGATCTGCTAGTGTAGCCTCGGGATTGTGATTTCAGTTCTGTGCCTTACCATTGGGATTTAGTACTAAGCTCTTGTAAAGTACCATGACGTCTGTGGATAAAAGGCACTTTGCAAGATAACGTATTTAGCACTGACTATTGTTACTGCCCCATGAAGGTTGTTGCCTTTTTATATCTTAGAAAACGACAGTGTTTGAAGGAATACTCACCTTTTACCCAAACATGTAAGGAGTCACTAGTTTTTGTCTTTCCGCCTGCTTCCACGATACATTCATAGTCTCCTGTATCTGAGGATCTAGCCACAGACACTTCATACCGTGCATCTTCTTTGTCTGACACAGTCATGAACACCAGCTTGCGATCCTTAAAAATGGTAAAATTATGCTTCAGCTGGAAATCAGTACTTTTGCTAATATCAGCATGGCAGATGATTGACATAGGATCTCCATTCTTTACTTTGACAGATGGCTGAGCCTGGATTTCAACTGCGTTGAAAGTAAAAACTTGATGGAAAGAAAAGAAAAAAAAGAGTTATCTTTATTTTCAATTAGTCCAACATAATACTGTTATCTCAAGCTGCTACATGTTAGTCATGAAAATTAATTCACTGCACCCTAGTAGATGGTGTTATGATTTTTGTGGTC
The DNA here is from genome assembly GCA_013400055.1 of Nycticryphes semicollaris. Taxonomy (NCBI): domain Eukaryota; kingdom Metazoa; phylum Chordata; class Aves; order Charadriiformes; family Rostratulidae; genus Nycticryphes; species Nycticryphes semicollaris. The sequence continues at coordinate 46,324 of VXBJ01004340.1, read as the reverse complement.
AGGTCTTGCAGATGTTGACAGTGGGAGCAGCTTCACCTTCCACCACACAGATACACTAGTGGCAAGTCCTGACTGTCACAGGACATGCTGTCCCTCTGCTCAGTCTTTGCCTTGGGGGACTGAGACAATCATTGATTTGGCCAAATCTACTAAATTCCCTAGAAGACACAGGGGACACTGGAATAGGTTTGCAGCTACTTCTTGGTTTTCCTTATTTCTCATGGCTTGTTGCCTTCAACTCTAATTGTCAGCAGATGCGAGAGGTGAACAAAATTTTGGCTGTAAATCACAAGCTTAGAATAATCTTAAATCTCTAGTTTAGGATAACTCGAGCATAACAGGAGATATTTGGGTTCAAGTTCTGCAAGCAAACGTGTACATGCCCAGCCACACTGTTGGCAGTCCAGCAATCATATTCTCAAAAGTCCATCGCAATCACACCCTCAGTAATTCAAACAGAGAATTATATTGCAGAAGCAATGCTTCCAATTAATTTAGATATGTTAATCTCTGAAAAAATACAGTGAATATTCCTATCAAAAAAAGTAATTGATAAGCACTTTAAAAAATAAAGTTTGTGATAGCATTAAGATACATACAGTGCTTCTGTGTTTATAACCACAGCAATGATAACAAATTTGTAGCTTAGAATTTTGAAGTTTTTAGAATCCTATTTTTATTCACACAGATAGGTGAATAAGTATAGAAAAAGATTTATGAATTCATCCACTTTCCCTGCCTTCAGAACTTACAGCTTTTAGGTGTGCCCATTTTAACCTGGACTTGTATTAAAAATTTTCCTGCATCTAAAGAAGTTCCTTGCCATGGACATTTACCACCTATTTATAAATTGTCCTTGATAGAGAGCATTTTGGGCATAAGAGCAATGCAAGAACTGTAAATATTTTTGCATGCAAATAAGACTACATGACAACAAGAAGCAAACATTTCTCCCTAGTGATGGAAAAAGGGAAGCGTGCCGAGTGTACGTGCTGGCAGACAGCGAGATAACGTAAAAAGTAAACTCGTTCCTTTCAGAGCACAAGTTTTGTACTCTGCTCAGACATGAACTTTTCTTTTACTAGAGAAAGAGCAAGAGAGAGTGACCTTAACTTATATTCTATCATTTTATTCTACCCTCCTTGCTTGCGGGTGTGAAAGAGGTTTTTAAAGACAGGTGGCTGAACCCGGGTTTTTTAAAGCCCAAACCAAAATGCTAGTAATTAAATTTCCTCTCCTGTCTCTTCTCTTGTAAGCCTCAGTAAAGCGATTTACTCTAGGGAAGATTTCACCAAAACAACCATCAAAGTATGAACAGCATATCTCTCATTTAAATGCCATACCAAGAACACCAAGAAACACCACAAAGTAATACCATGAGCAAATTTCACACTGAGTTATAGTAGTGCAAATCCAGATGTACTCTGTTATGGATGCACACCAACAACTGAGGAATTAATTAAATGACTTATTTTAAATTTGTATGTGAAAAAAACCATATAGTTACCTACCTTTCTCCTCAGCGTAAAGTTCTGAACCTGGGAAAAAAACAAAAAGAAATGTTATTTTCAAAGCTGCAAATTAAGAAAGAGTAATGGGAAACAGTAAAAAGCCCCAACAGCCCCCAAATTAACCAGAAACACATGTACCCACCCAGATATTTAGTTATCAAACTTACACTGCAAGAAAATCACCAGAAGAGCAAGATACATTTCGTTCCTGAAGAACAGACACTTAATTCCAAAATAAAACAATATTCATCATCAGAGGTGATGCCTCCAGGTACCAAAAACAGGTTGATTTTTTTTTGTTGTTGTTATTTTATGGAAACAGATAAAATTTTGCCATTAAAATTGTAAGTTTTCCCTGATCTTCAACAGAAACTGGCTAGATCAAGTAATCGTTCCCATTACTGGAAACTGGAAATGGCAAACAATGAGAATCTATCTGCTGCTCACAGGCAGATTACTGTTCAGGAAGTGACTGGACTTTTCCTGAGGGCGCCACCAAATGCATTTGCTTTGTTTAATTTCTTAAGGTGTATTAAAAAAACAAGAAGTTCCAATGACATTTATCCTGTAGTTCCTGTCAATACGGGTATTTTTAAGTCACAATTAACCATTTACAAACACAAATTACCTTCACTATTTGGTCTCAGCAGATCCTTGAACAAATATTTCCCTTCGTCCTGACATGGAAAATTCTGTCAGAGAATACATGTACGTAATTACTCATTTTTCCTCTTTATGTCCACTTACAGGTCTCTCACCTTCGCTGTGGTAAGGAACAGCTTTACTGTAGGGTGCACAATAAATTCAAATTATCTCAGGAAACACAGTTACTGTTGTATTAGACTAGAATATTGAGAGATGGACCTCTCATACTACCCTCATATATAAAAAAACCCACGCCAAATAAAATCTTGTGCAGTTCCATACTGAAGACGGTGCGAAGCATGCACCATCATGAAACTTAACCCCCACAAGAAAAGAACCAGTTGGAGCTTTGCTTCCCAGCAGAAATCTGAAGCAGCACTGGCCCAGCGTGTAATAGAGAATCTGCTGTAGCGAGAGTTACATGCGGTAATCACCTCACACTGTTTGAATTCAGGAATCCCTGAGAGATCTTCGGACCTCTCCTGTGGTGTTTTATTTCTTGCAACAGTATGAGGAGCCTGACAATAAGACAGCCAACCTGAAATCGTGTGTGTGTGGGTGGGGATGGATTAATTCTGCATCTAAAACCACCGAAAGCAGAAATTGAGCGAGTGTGATCAGAGAAGGAAAAGTTGCAAAACATTCTACTTCAGCATTTTGTCCTCAATTTCCACTGGTATAAGTATCTGCCTGAGATACAGTTAGGAACTGATGTCAAATTGATTACACTTGAATTACTCAACTTCCTTTAACAAAACAGAGAGGATTTTTTCTGATTGTGGAGGAAACCCTAAAGAATGTAAAAAGCCTAAAGAAAGCCGAAACACAAGTAAATCATAAGCATCATGTTTGATTTAGGTGGAATTGTCTTGAAGAAGATTAGTTGTGCAAAAAAAGTAGAATGTAGTCATCCAAAATCTCATTGCCCCGACCAGTTTCTTTATATTCAGGTGGGTATGGATGGGAGAGATGGGTAGAATAAAGAAAACAAAATGATTACAGAGTTACTGTCCTGTTCCTACCTTTCCTCTTCTAAAAACACATACATACAAAGTAAGAAAAGTAATCTTAAATAATCTGACATTGCAGAAGCGGCAGATTCAAGCACCACTTTCATTTTTCAAAAAAAATTTACTCTAGCTTTAAGGAATACAATGTTTGGTATCTTTCAATTGTTGAGGATATTCCTTCTCGGTTTATCAGTCCTCTTTTAAGTCATAATTAAGTCGTTCCACTTGATCCCTAACACTGAGTCTATAGATTTGATAAACTGAGTTGAAATCATGTCCTTCAAAAAGCATTTCTCAAATTCTGTCTTCCAGAACTCCTTAATCAGCTTGTTATTCTTGAAAATAGCATGCTCAACTCTTAATCCCTTCGATTCTTTCCTTTTCCTTCCTTTTCCCCTCCCAGTGTCAATGAAAACTGTATTTTTCCTCCAAAACCATAGTTTAAATGTAAGCATACCTTAATTCTAATATTGCATATACAAGCTTGGTATCTTGCAGAAGGAAACAGGAGGGAAACACTCATCTGTTTAACACGGTATCAGGAATACGAACAAGCCTCTGCCGAACTATTTTGCAGGGAGGGAGTACAGAATGGCACTACAGGCAGAGCAGTTAATGACTAAGTAGGAAGCTGGTTAATTGGATTAAGCAGGCCAAATACTAACGCCAGTCTGTTTGAAACACACCACCACCAAAAGCCTGATGGTTTGGCTGGTTGCCAGCAACGGTCTCCAGAGCCAGGTAAAGAAAAAGAAGGGAAAGAGCACAGATGGCAGGTGGAGAACAAAAGTAGATCAACTTTTGGTTTTGATAACAAAAAATAGGAAGGAAGGAGATTTCCCCCTTCCTTTCCTCCCCATGAAAGAATTCGGCAGGACGTACAAAGCTCAGCAAAACCACAAGAGTCTTTCCCACAGAGGGGACAAAGGCCACAGCGACGGAAGCAGACACCCCGCAGGCACAGTCACACCGACTGAGCTAAACACACGCTGTCAACATCAGGTACACAGACAGTCAAAGACCAACCTGTGCACAGACACTGTCACAGCCAGACACACGCAGTCCCAAGAAGACACAGGACACCAACAAGAACACAGTAGCCTTTTTTGATGGTTTATTCACTCATTTTCCAGACTAACTCTGAGAACTCATACTAAGGGGAACTTTCACCACCCCAAGCCCTCTCCCAGCCACCAGGGATTATTCTACATGGCCAGAGCGGCTTGTCTTCCTTCCTACTTACAGATGTTTTCCTCCGCATGCCTTCCCACTGCTACTTGACAGTATCCCTTAGGACTTAGCAGCCCCCTACAGACCTCTTTTAGTAACTGGGAGCCTGTTTCAAACCCAAACCCTGATGTGGCTACAGCTACCAGAGAACTGCTTAGTCATTAGTAAGATGCTCGCTTCCTCATTACCTGTCAGCAGCTACAGTGACAGGACTACATCATGTCCATCTATCACTACACATATCCATTTTCCTCTTCATGAGGACAGAATCTCCACAATTTGCACCCTTGGGTAGAAAGCGGGTGATCACTGCTCATCCTGACAGGCCTGCAATCTCCACCCCTATGTGAATAAAAAAACACCCCAAAATTCAATTATACCACCGATGTAATGTTTTTCAAACCCCATCAGAAGAATTTACTACCATTGCAAAACACAAACAGCTTGACAACCTGTTCTTCCTCAATACTCTCCATCCAGTCCAATCTTCCTGTGACCGGCCCCTAAACACATCACCCTAAAATAACAGGGTTTCATCACATTCTGAGGGACCACTTACCAGGAGCTCCGCTCCCAGCCCTGGCTGCCAAAAACCCCAGCCTGAGACCCACCTCTGCCCAAGCTTTGTCAATGAACAGCACCTTGTAGAGCAGCCAGGAGCAGGGTGAAAAAAACAGCCATATGGTACCAAATACAGAGTGATACAATACAATTCAATGTATAACCTGATAGGGAGCAATACAATGCACAAGGGGTTGGTCTCAGATGGTGGTCAAAACTGGAGTGCTGCAATGCAACACAAATCCAGAACGATGGATGTGTGAAAAGCCAGGTTTTAAAATCTAAGTCCAGAAGAACCCAAGGATTGAACGCTGCAGGGAATCTCTATGGAAACAGAACTTCTGAGAGTGGAGCTGTTATTCCAACCCAGATCACATCCGCAAAGGCGATGCTCTGGAAACACCTGTGATGCAAGCTACCCTTTAAGCTCCAGTTACAGACAGCTTCAACCCTGACACACACCAATGCCTCTCTGGGCAGCCTCTGCCAGGGCTCTGCCACCCTCACAGGAAAGTTCCTCCTCATGTTTAGATGGAACTTCTTATGGTCAAGTCTGTACCCGTTACCTCTTGTCCTGTCACTGGGCTCCACTGAAAAAAGTCTAGCCCCATTCTCTTGACACCCATCCTTTAAGTATTAATAGGCATTGATCAGATCCCCCCTCAGTCTTCTCTTCTCCAGACTAAACAGACACAAGTTCCTCAACCTTTCCTCATAAGAGAAATGCTCCAGGCCCCTTATCACCTTTGTAGTCCTCTGCTGTACCCTCTTCAGCAGTTCCCTGCCCTTCCTGGACTGAGGAGCCCACAACTGGACCCAGTGCTCCAGATGAGGCCTGACCAGGGCAGAGCAGAGGGGCAGGACGACCTCCCTGCACCAGCTGCTCACACTTTTTCTGGTGCACCCCAGGATGCCATTGGCCTTCTCACCTCAGACTTCTTACCTCTGCTTCTCTAAACACCAAAAATACACCTGCCCAAACAGCTAATTCAGCCCCAAAGCCACAGTGGACTGAAAGCCCGACAGAGCCCCAACCGCCAAGAAGCCGCAAGTACGATGGACCTCCCTCACAGGAGCCCTGTCCTGCCCCCCCCTTCCCACAATGCCCCGGGAGAGGGACGGGGCCGCCGTGGCGGCCATCACGGCGGCTGGAGGAGGTTCAGCTCCTCTTCTCACCTGTTTAAGTTTACAGCCTGTAAAGCGTCAGAGGAGATGACCCTTCATGTAGATATCAATACCCGCTCTTTTACTACCACTACATCTATTGTGTCAGCAATGTGTCCGGGTAGGCAATTAGTTTTTTTTCTGGGGTGTAGCTAGAGGTAGATGTAGGTAGTAAGGTATCTGTGGAGTTTATTAAATGCAGTCACACCTAGTAGTGCACTTTGTCAGGGATGGCTAGGAGTGATCCTTCCTCACCACAGGGACCATCCATGCCTTGCTGGAGGCAGCTGCCTGTGGAACGCCCTTTGTTTTGGTTCCAGCAAGCAGGGGTGCCCAGGCAGCCCCCTCCCAACACAGAGACCCTCGGTGCAGCAGGGCACTCACTGGCTGCACCTTAGCCTGACCCAGCCCATCCCCGCCCTTGGTCTGGCTCTTCCTCACCTCATGGGTCCTGTCTGGGCTGCTGCAGCCCCAGCTGGAGCCTATTGGGAAGAGAGGCCATTGCCAAAGCTCCACAGGACATTGCCTGTGCCCCCACACCTGTCCTGGGACATGAACTCTGTGCCCAGGGGCACAAAAGGAGGCAGGAAATGTTTATTCTTTAATGTACATAAGAAATCCCAGCAGTGAGTTGACTGCAAGGCTAGGTAAGCACAGCTGCTTAGGGAAAGAAAAGGGAACAGAAAAGCAAGAGGAAGGATGGAGGGACAGAGGGGTGTGGGACACTGCAAACAGGAGAGGGGTGGAGAGCAGGACAGCCCTGGAGAGAGAGGAGACTGTGCAAGAAACGGGGACAGAGAGATGGAGGAATAAATATGAGAGACAGGGAGCAGAGGCAGTTAGAAGGGACTAATAGGACAAGAAAAGAGAGACCAGACAAGTGACAGAGAAAAAGAAACGGGCAAGAAAAAAAACCCAAAACAACTCACAATGAAAAAGGGAGCTGGTCAGAGGTAGATGTCAAAAGAAAATTCTGAAAAGCAACAGGGTACACGAAACAGACAAGACCTAATAAATAGGGACAAGGAACTGAAAGAAGAAAGTGAAAACAGTGAGAGGGTGCAGGACAGGGAGAACTGGGAATTACAGACGGGGAGGTGGTGAGAGGGAGACAGAGACAGAAAATTTTGAAAGCAACAGGATACAAGAATCATACACCAGAATTAAAACACAGGTGCAGAGACCTGCATAGAGAAAGATGTAGGAAGAAAATTTGAAAAAGGAGAGGGTACAAGAAACGTTGAAGTTGGGGAGACAGGGAAAGGTAGCAAGCAAATTTTAAAAACGACTGGGTTGTAGAAGCATGAGCAAGTTTCCTGGAACTTCCAGTTTCCTCGAGGACCCCGGCACCAAAAAGAGCAATGCCGGAGCACTCACACTCAGTTCCGGTGTCCTGGAGGACCATGGGGCCATAGAGCCCGTCGTGCAGAGGACTAATGGACGCTTCCGGTATCTTGGAGGACCGCAGTGCCATAGAGAGGCGCTTCCGGAAGAATGACGGGCATTTCCGGTGCATTGGAGGCCCGCGGGGCAGTAGAAACTGACGCAGGAGGTCTAACAGTCACTTCCGGTGTCCTGGAGGACTGCAAGGCCGTAAACGTGTCCGAAGGACTGACCACCCTTCCGGGTGTCCCGGAGGGCGGTAAAGCCGGTACCGCAGCGCTAACGGCCGCTCTCGGGGCCGTTCCGGGAGGCAGGAAGCCCAGGGGAGCCCCGGATAGGCCGCCTCGTCCTCGACCCCGGCCTCTGCCGAACTGCGCATGCGCCTCCTGGGGTCATGGCCAGCGAGAGCCGCGAGGTGGGGCCACTGCGCATGCGAGGCTCCGCATCTGCAATACCGCCCTTTGGCCGCCGGGTGGCAGCACCCCCTTATCGAGCCCGCTCCGAGCCCTTATCAAGGCGATGAGCGGTGGCAGTTCTCAGCCCGGTTCACTCCAGGCAGGGACCGTAACCGCTTACCGGCGGGTAGGGCTTCCAGCTCTGCCCTCTCCGCACTCACAGCCCAGGTAGCGACAGCCATGGCCGTAAACTGTGGTAATGTTTTCTTCCCAAAATCGGGGTTTTTCCCCCCGCACAGACCCAGAATCAGGAGTTTGGGGGTACTTGTGTGCTCCTGCTCTGTGGGGGAAAGTCCCCGTTTGGGGGAATTAGCCCCAGACTGGAAGGGAAAAAGGTGAAAGGGGCAGCTTTTGAAAGTGCTTTTGTGCCTTCAAGTGAGATTACAGGGGAGGGTGAGTTTTTAAATCCTTTATAAATGGGTTTTCTTTGCATTTTAGAAATTATATAGCAGAGACTTTTACACTTCTGGGTCTATTTACACTTACAACTATTTAGGGAATACATATTCTTTTTTTTACACTTATATAGCAACATCTCTTTAGTCTTAGAACTACTTAGATATATCAAATATCAGCTTAGACATCCATTTTGACACTAATATATTTTTATAATTTTCCTTTTAAACTATTTTTTTATTCTAAAATCTTTTATATCCTATAGAATCATAGAATCCTTAAAGATCATGGGATTTTACTCTGAACTCCTTTTATATACATAAATGAATATTATATTTTCATCTATATATAAATATGAACTTAGGGCTGAACTCCTTAGTCCAAGAAGAATGGCCAGTAGTTTTGTACGGCATTGATACTTTGTAATTCAACTAATATAATGAAATTGTGTAAGTAATATTAATGAAGATTGTATGCCTGAACTATAATGCTTGGAAATGAAGAAAAGGACCATTCTACTTGGAGTCAACAGAAGAGAGATGAATTTCAGGTGCAGAGAGTAAAGAAAGGGACTGTTCTACCCAGGGTCAGCTGAAGGCAGATGAGATCCAGGTGCAGACGGGACAAAGAGGTTGTGAAACTGAATAAGGAGGTAAAAGCACCTGCATCAAAATTCCAGTCACTGAGGAGGACAATTAACCCTTGAACAATTTGATTGGACAAAAGACACGGATTTGTTTTGTGAACATGATCAGCTTAACTCATAGATTGTGAGGCTTTAAAAAGCATGGGAAGATAACCAAGGGGTCCCTCTGACTGGAGGCACCCAGCTTCAGCTGCACTAAACTGACTACAACCAGTTCAGAAAGCAAAAGGGATCCAGTATGTACCTTGTGAGTCATCAGGAGGGCGTCCCTGGACTCTGCTTCAGCAATAGTGCAGGGAGGAACACCCTACACGTGCCACACATCTGAAGAGGGGTGACACGGTCCCATCCCCATTTATGCTGCAGGCTCTTAACCACCCTCCACAGAAAAAACATGGGTATCCTTGTAGCCTAGTCCTCTTGCTCAGATGCTACTTCCTACCTCCAAAGAGCATCCTGCAGCTCCTTCTCCACAGGCAGGTAGCTCAGGCCTTGGCACACAACCCGGCAATCACTGCCCCCATGGCTGGGTCTGCAGCACCAGCTCATCAGAATGGGCCCAGAAAACTCTGCATCTCAGCAGCAACGCTGGCAGGAAACAAGGGTCTCCAAGATGCAGACTTATACATGTAGTTCACTTTCAGGACACTGAAAAATTCCCCCTTGCAGGATGGCACATGGAACAACTGGAAGGGTACTCGGAGACTCTGCCCAGAGACATAGTGACTTAACTGTCCCTCCTGCTGCACACACCTCTCCATGCTCCCAGCCCTTTTACCCCACAGCCCACTGACAGAATCATGGAGTTGTCTGGGTTGGAAGGAACCTTTAATTAAGATCATCAAGTCCAACCATCAACCTAACTCTGACAAAAACTCATCACTAAATGATGTCCCAAAGCACCATGTCAACCCGGCTTTTGAATACTTCCAGGGCCAGTGCTTAGCCCCTTCCCTGGGCAGCCCATTCCAAGGCTTGATAACCTTTTCCGTGTAAAAATGTTTCCTGATCTCCATCCTGAACCTTCCCTGGTGCAACTTGAGGTGATTTCCTCTTGTCCCATGGCCTGTGACTTGGGAGAAGAAACCCAAGCCCCCCAGCTACACCCTCCCTTCAGGGAGTTGCAGAGAGCGAGAAGGTCTCCCCTCAGCCCCCTTTTCTCCAGGCTGAACACCCCCAGCTCCCTCAGCCTCTCCTCACAAGACTTGTGCTCCAGACCCCTCACCAGCTCCACTGCCCTTCTCTAGACCTGCTCCAGCACCTCAAAGTCTTGGGGTTTTTTTGTGGTGAGGGGACACAAGACATCCGCAGCCCAAGCCCATTAATGCCAGAAGTCGGCTTCATAATCCATCCACCCGCTTGCAAGTGCAGTCCCTTACTTGCCTGAAGAGAAGGCAACCTCAAATCATCCAACAGAAGACCAATAGCCTGTCAAGGTTGTGTTTTCAAGGGCTGCTGCTGCAAGAAAAGGGGAACTTGTGTAAACGAAATACTCTCTCATCACTCCTCTTCCTCTCTAGCAAAGGGAGGTGGTTCCTCCACCCCCAAGCCCACTGGCTGGAGGGACCCCAACGCTCCTTCCCAGCAGGAATCAGAGTCACAGAATGGTTCAGGTTGGAAAGGACCTTAAAGATCATGGAGTTCCAAACCCCCTGCCCTTGGCAGGGACACCTCCCACCAGACCAGGTTGCTCCAAGCCCCATCCAGACCAGTCTTCAACACTTCCAGGGATGGGGCATCCACAAGTTCCTGGGCAACCTGTTCCAGTGCCCCACCACCCTCACAGTAAAGAGCTTCTTTCTGGTATTCCATCCAAATCTCCCCTCTTCCAATTTAAAGCCATTATCCCTTGTCCTCTCACTACACTTCCTGACAAAGAGTCCCTCTCTAGCTCTCCTGTAACTGCCTTCAGATACTGGAAGGCTGCAATGAAGGAAGGACACCTTTTTCTCCGAAATTTTCAGGGTCATGACTCAGACTTTGTTCCCGACGCCCCACGGTCGCTCCTCGGGGTCCAGCGCGGCCGCAGCACCTCTCCCCCGGCGCTGACCCGGGAGGCCGCGGGCCGCGTTCAACGCCCCCTACCCCAGGCAGACCCGAGCGGGGCCGGCCCGGTCCGTGGGGCCGGTGGGGCGGCGCTATGCGAAGCGTCGGGGACAGCAACCGGCGCCGCCTCGAACGGCTCCTCCTCACGGGAGCGACGGGGTCGAAGCGAAGAGCGAGCGAGGCCCGCACCCGGCCCCGCCGGCGGTGCGGCCCGCCTCCCGTTGCTAGGGAAGTGAGGTCACGCAGTATGGCGCCCGACAGCCGGAGCGGCTGAGGGGCCGGCCTTGCGGGGAATCCGCGTCCATCCTTCTCGGGAGCGGCGGCGACGGTGCTGCCCGTCTCGCTAGTGACGAGCGGCGGAACCGAAGCCGCGATGACATCGGGAACCGCGGGGCTGTGAGGCGGCAGAGCGCGAACCGGCGGGGCGGGTCGCGTCGCGTCGCGGACGAGTCGAGCTGCCGCCATGGAGCTGAGGGTCGGGAACCGGTACCGGCTGGGCCGGAAGATTGGGAGCGGCTCCTTCGGGGACATCTACCTGGGTAAGGAGGGTGGCTCGCTGGGGACGAACGTGGCCGGTTGTGGGGCTCCGAGGAGGACGTGGGGAGCCAGGCCGCGGTGGGCGCTGCTCATTGCCCTGCCCGCTCCCAGCCTCGGCGGGGCTGGGCCGGGGCAGCCCCCGGGACCTCATTTCACCCCGGCTGGAGCTGGGGCTGCGCCGCTGTCCGAGAAATGCCCTTTGATAGGAAGTACCTTGTCAGGGGCACAGCAATAGCTATTTCGTATTTCGTTGACATCATGTCCTAATTTGGACAGTGCGGAAATGGGAAATTCTGGCATATTTAGCTGCCTCTTCCCATTGTTGTCTGGTGACCTTGGGCACCGGTAATCTTCTCATCCGGAAAATGGGGGTAAGGGTACAAATCCCCTTATTTTTTGTTGACACAACAACAACAACAAAAAAAAAAACCCAGCCCCAAACAGAAAACCACCACAGTCAGAAGAATATTTTGGGAAAGAAACGTGTGCACCAGGGTTAAATCTCACTGCAGTGGACCAGGAAAAAATGCTGTCATAAGGATGTTATTTCTCTTGCGAGGCCTAAGAAAAAAAATTGCACAACTACGGATGGCTGAGTTGCAGTTAACAAATCCCTCAGATCCTTCAAAGAATCCTCACGGTTTGGCTGCCCTGTTGCTTGAATGTTACCTTAATGCCTTACTGTGTATAATCTTATTCTGCTACCGGGATTTCTGTGCAATTGTAAAGTTTGCAGGTTTGGTGTTGTCTTTGCCCGTCTGTTGATGTAGTTCTCGATGGTAATGGCTTACTGCTTAGGATTGTGACATGTGGTGGTGGGTACAAGAAGTTTGGAAAGCAGGTATTTTATTTTTTTAATACTCAAAGCATTCTGTAAACTCTTAATGGCTTAAATCTGGAGAAATAGAAATGCTTTATCCTGCCCCACCGAAACGAGTAGTCTGCGTTTGAAAACTGGGGTAACTTAGCAAAACAAGTCAAAAAGCAGGGGAGTTGGAACTTGCAGGGGCTAAAGTACGTTAACTGCATCTAGAGGGTAAAAACAACGTCACCAGCTGACATAAGTGGTATGTTTGGCAGCATGTGCAGTGTGAGGGGTGTTTTTTCTTCCTAGACAGCAGCACTTCGTGTTGCAGCACAGAGCTGGCATTCCAAAACCAGCTGTTAGCTAAAGCTGCCTGGGAACAGATAACAAACTGCTGGTTATCTGTCACATAGATCGTACACCTGATGAAAAACCTCCTGTTTCCAGCTGAAGGCGTGTGGTTGTCTAGAGGCAGAGGACGTGATTCTTTCCCTCTGCAGCGCTCGCATAAAAGAGCGAAGACTATCGTGAGAAAGATGGTTACACTTGTGCAAAAATCCTCCTTAGCTCCCGTTGGGATTTGGGGTGGAGATTAGGATAGCAGCTAAAATCTGAAAAATCTTGGATGTTGTTGAGAAGCTCCTCCTTTAGCATTTGGCTGCTGTTCAGGTAAATCAGTTTATATTACACTATAAATTTAACGTGAAAGTAAAATAAACAGTTTCTCATTTGTCACCTTTCTGTTCACGTGCACAGCCCACACCAGTAAAGTTGCACAGGAAATAGTAGTTCTTTGTGTCTCAGTACTCCTCCCGTGCTGCCTTTCGCACAAGAATTCCTCATCCTCTGTTTTTGACCTCTTGGGTTTTTTTTATCTCTTAAGTAGCCAACGAAGATTTACTTTTAGGACTTGCTGCAGACGTCATGTCTGAGCCAGGAACCAGCTCAGAATTAGATTATGTACCTGGAAGATCCAGCTAATGGTATGGATTTCCTCTTCCAGGGGAAGCTGCTGTCTCTCAAGAACTGAAGCCTTTTGTAGAGGCCCACTTGGTTTATCTACTGTTACCTGGTAAAACAGAAGCGTTTGGCATCTATGCTTTTTATGATAATGAAATGTGGGTTTTGGTTTTTGGTTTTTGGTTTTTTTTTAGAAAAAACAAAAACAGAACACAAAAGCTGTGCAGATTGTACAGGAGGACTTAAGTACTTCAAAACAGCTTCAAAAATTCTTTCACAACTCCTGAATTTTTGAAGTTACCATGCCTTCTGACAGCTCTTACTACATTTGTAGATTTTCTCAGTGTAGATTTCCACCTTGGTTTTATGCTTTGAGAAGAAAGGTTTGGTTATTTTTGCCCGTTTCCAGTCCTCCTCTATTTTTTTTAATGCAGCTACAAGGGTGTTTGAAGACATTCCAGAGCAGAGGGGAGGGACCTTCTGTCTTTCAGTCAGTTCTTTGGAATACAGAGCTGATGACTCGGTTGTTATTATCATAGTTCTTTAACAATCTCTCCTTTTCTCCCTCATACCTCGAAATATGTCCTGTGGAATTTGAAATGGCCCCAGCTTTGCTTGCTTCGAGTGGTGGGGTCTGTGGGGCAGGATTCTGAAATACAAGGCAGTTTGGTAAATAAAGGCACACGGACAACTTAAAGAAAAGAAAAATCTAGGAATTTAGTGTGCCTGCATCTTTTGAAGTTGCCATCCAGAGGAAGACATGAAAGAAATGGATTCCCAGATATTATAAATGGTATAAAAGATGGAGGGGAGAGTTTTGTCGCTCCATCCGGGAGGTCAGATAGATACAAGTCACGAAGGCGTTGCAGTCGCTGTGTTTTCATTAGTTTTGCATTACGCATATATTTTTCTTAAGAATGAGTTTTGGGTTTTAAACTAATGAAAATTATTTCCAAGGCTTTCCCTACAGTAGAGGATTTTGCAATTCCAAGTAAACTAGAATTTTGTGTTTTAAAAGAAAATATTTTTGCAATTCTAGACTTTCTTTTTCACTTACTCATGGTGACTTCTCCCAGTGCTGCTTATTACTACTTTCTAATTATTGATCCCTCTCATAATACTGCTTCTTGCATGTTCCCAAATATTAGTATGTTTTCCTTAAAGGAAGTTAAGTGGTTACAGAGTTACTTTGGAAGTTTTGTTCCAGGGTTTAAGTGGGGACAAAAGTCCCTACTTGGGGACAAGCACTGTGTTGCTTGGAGGAATGATTTGTATTTTTGTACCCTTCTCATGAGTTTTGCTGGACTCAAGTATTTTGATTTCATTATTTTAATACGAAATCTCATCTTACAGGGAAGGGTTTATACAGAAGCAGAGTTCAGGTTCGTTATCTTGGGTGATAACAGCAACTGTCCTCAGAAATGACCTACCAGGTTGAGGTCATGGTCTGTCAAGTAACAGTTTAATATTGTGTTGGCCTAACTTGAAACCAGTAATGTAGGTTGTGATCCTGCCATGCAGTTTTTGCCTTAATCAAACACAAAAGTCTGCAGCTGTCTGTGAAGACGTGTGTCTTTCAGTACACACAGCAATTTGTGTGGTTTGGATTTAAAAAGTTTGTTGGTTTTGTTTTTTTTTTTTTTTTTAAAGTCCCAATAAACCAAAACCCCAAAACATCCAGATCTGTTACTGTCACCCATCAGATAATATTCTCTTTGGCCCGCACTTTTCCTGGTCTTGGCTACTGTGAGATTGGAGAGAAGAGGTAGTGAACATAGGCATAAGCATGAGCTATGTGGTTCAAAATCAAGGTTTTTGTTTGTCTGGAGTGGGGCAGTTGATATGAGATCAGAAGCTAATGCCTTCCTGCTTGTATTGTTGATCTGTCCTTTCACATTTTTGGATTTATGTGCACTGTAACTCATTTAAAGTCACATATAATATGTACTGTATTCATAGTATATTCATAAAAGTATTATGTTCATAAAATATGAAGAGCTTAGCTTGCAGATTGAAGTTTCCAGTTGCTGCTACTGTGCTGTGGCCTAAGTAGCAGTTGGAGATCCTGCCACCTATTGTGCCACTTAAAAAGGTGTCGTATGAGACAGATACACGTACAGCCTTATTTTCCTTTGTGTCTTCCAGGTGTTCACCTTGAGTCGTGCTTATTGTACCTCAAGTGAGCTTCAGATATTCAGGTTTTTTCTTCAGGTGCATTGTGAAATGCCTAATAAATATTGACCCTGGTGTTCACTCAAAACAACTCACTGTACCAGCAACACCACCTTAATACTCAAGTGCGGGCTGACACAAAAAGACATTTTAATAACCTAAAAGAAAAAAAAAAAAGCCTAGTCTGGCTTGAAATCATGAATAATTCCCTAATTCCATCAGTTCCTTGCAAAGTGGTGAGTCGTGCCCATCTTAAAGCGTGGGATGTTGGCCTGTCTTCGTTAGCCTTGGTGGGCCTTCATAGGCAAAAGGCTATAAAGCTCTGAAGTAGCTCCTTAATCTCAGGAACAAGATCTTGCAGTTACAACAGTCAGGTGAACGTGTTAACTCAGTACTCTGTAGTGGTCAAAGAAGAGCATGGGGGGGGGGGAAAAGGTAAACAGAAAAACAATTATAATTGTACATCTCTGTCTTAATTGCTTTGTGTGACTCTCAAAAAGGGCATTATGGAATGGGGCAAAAGTACAGATAAGTGAAATGGAATAATTAAAGGTAGTTAAAAAACGATGAGCTTTTGAACTCTGAAAAGAGTTACGGGAAAGTGAGGTAGGCCAGAAGTCTATGAAATCTGATCATCATGGAGGAAGTGAGTACAAAATGATTGTTTGCTGTTTCTTTCTAAAGAAAAACTAGCAGGTCTCAAGGTTTTAAGAGTGGGGATCAGAACCAGCAGCGGGTGACACGCTTCATGTGGTACTAAATCATGAGGTAATGCAGAAAAGAGAATGCCAAATTCTGAAAGTAGAGAGACTCGGCGATAAGTCTGAAAAGTGTCACACATTTTCTTTTGCCAATTCCTGTTTCCCTGTAGTTCCTAAGTTGCTTGGCTGTGACAGTATGTATTTTCTTGACTCAGTGTTTTTCCCTACGTATGTTTAAACTATGAAAGTGACCAAGTAAACCAAATTTTCAGTTGCTTGATTCCTGAAACAAGACTTGGATCGATATTTTAAAAAAAGGTTTTTTGAGAGGACAAATTCTTGATTCTAGATAATCTGCCTCCCAACCAGGTAAAATCCTGAGGTGTCAGAATACATCTGGAGTATGTTGAGATTTAGGGAAGTTGTAGTCTATGTTTCCAAGACATAAGAGGAGGTGATATGAATTCCTAGCATTTCTTAGGTTGGCAGGGATACATGCCGCACCTGTAAACACTCATTCTGAGCACTTCCACCACAAACTGGAAGTGGACAGACAACTCTCAGAAGATGCACTGGTATTATCTTTGGAATGGGGTAGCAGCAGTTTCAGCTTCTCTTGCTACAGCGTCTAATAGTTGTCTCTTAAACCGCTGGAGGGAATCTGTAAGACTTCAGAAGAACTTCTAGATAATCGTGGTTGAAAGGACTTAATAATCTCTGGGTCTTTGTCAGTATTTATTTTGTTCCAGTCTTAATAAAGGAAATGGGTCTTCAAAAATATTTTGACTGATGTTTTACATTATTCTGGTTTTAGGAACTGATATTGCTGCCGGAGAGGAAGTGGCAATTAAGTTGGAATGTGTGAAAACCAAACATCCTCAGCTCCACATCGAGAGTAAAATCTACAAAATGATGCAGGGTGGAGGCAAGCAAATTTATCTTTCTTCTTCAGTGATTTAAGTGTTTTTATGTCTGCCATCTGGAGGTATTTCATGGTTAAGATCTCTTCCAACATACAAGGAGAAGATGGGAAAGGGGGACTGTGTGCACTGTAGAGTTGCAGTTCCAAATCCATGGCTGCAAACCTTCCTGATAACCATTGAGGTTCTCCATGTTGCTCACAGTCCCAGAATATTAAAAAGTGAAAACCTTGAGCAACGTGGAACAAAGTATGGTCCCGCCTGGCAGAATCCTGCCACTGCGCTTTTATTTCTCCTGAGTCAGTGGAAGATGGTAACTGCTGTTCCAGAGCATTCAACATGACTTGCTTATTGTAGTAGCACAATTCTAAACTCTGTAAATTCAGGTTAACTTTTGTTATATGTGTTAGTATTCTTTCTGCTGAGTTAAAAATATTTCCTTGCTGTGATAATTCTAACACAAAACAGCATTAGCAGTAGAGAACAGGAGTGTAGCATCTGTGTGGTACTCTGCTAGGATAACTCACTCCTGTAGTTTGGAATTCTGCAAATGTAAGATTCCCCCTCAATTCTGGGACATAAACTCGGTGTAGTTAAGTTTTGTTTTTGTTTCATAGTCCCTTGAAATCTTCCTGAGTGAGGCTATACTTCACGTAAAGACTACATTCCACACTGTGTCTCAAATGCAAAGTACCGTAATCATAAATCTAGGAATGGGTGATAATGTGTATTTTGTGTTTAGTGACATTTTTAATTGCTGCCTCGTTTGGTTTCTGCCTGCCTGTAACCTGAATACCCTTGGGAGAGTAAAATCCTTCCTTCATGGGCTTATAAGGCTGTGATGGTGGGTTCCTTCTGAGGATGGATGCTGTGGAGGCAGGTGGCAGAAGGTTAATTTTCCATACGAGTAAGGGTTTCTCTGTGAAGTGATTTCGGGAAAAAATAATGCCTATCAAGTAAAGGTAAGGGTTTAAAATGGGTGAACTAATTCAAAGTAAGAGCATTTCAAATTCTGAATAAGGCTACCTCTGTACAGGGTTAATTGAAAAATTTTGAACAAGTCTGTAGTTTTGTGTGAAATAACTTTCCTGAGTTTCTGCATAAAGCAGGGCTAATTTTAGGGCTCTCAAGCATCTCATAAACAGTGCTGCTTTGGTAGAGATTCACCAAACAGCAAATACAATGGAGCTTGAGGACAGACAAGAGTGGGAAGCAAGGGTGAAAATTCATTGCAAATTGAAATAGGAGAGAGGTATTTTACCGTGATACTGTAGGCTTGGAATTTTAATTATTTTAATTTCTGAGGCATTCTTCAGTAATACTATTTAGTGGTTTGTCAGTGTCTTTATTTTCAGGCTTTCAGTTTGCTCCTTGTCATCTTGGAGACGACATGAGTATTAATATTTGTAAAATGCTTAAGGTTCAAATCCAGCAAAACCACTAAATACTTCCAAGTTACAAACTAAACACAGGGAGGTTTCTGGGGAAGAGGAAAAAGGCTATTTTTAGACCTCTGTTCTTATAATTTCACAGCAGAACTAATATAAAATTATCAAACTTCATTTTGGAATGGCTGAAGGTAGCACAACATCTTAAACTTCACTGTAAATACGAACGTTCATAGTAATGACCCTCTCAGAGAGCCTTGAAGATTTGTGTGTATGAACTGTATAGATCCAATTGTTATACTCAATAAACTGTTTCCTTTTTTTTTCTAGTGGGTATTCCCACAATTAAGTGGTGTGGAGCTGAAGGGGACTACAACGTAATGGTGATGGAGCTGTTGGGACCGAGTCTTGAAGATCTCTTCAATTTTTGTTCAAGGAAATTTAGTCTCAAGACGGTCCTATTACTCGCTGACCAAATGGTAGGAAACTGCTTTGTTGATCTTTGTAGTGTAGAATGTTGGGCTATTAAAATTCCTTGAGAGATCATAACCAACTACGTTTTATTTCTGTAATTCAGAAGGGAATAGGCTGTATCGTTAAAGACTCAAAAATATGTTTGTTGCTGTAGATATATAGTGTCTTGACAAAAGCGATTACAGAGTCTTAATTTGATTTTAAAAATACTGGGCCCATCCTGTTTGCAAACCCAGTGTTGCGCTGCTGAAAGACAAAGAAATGCCCTCAAGAAAGATTTTTGGAAACAAATGTGAAATAGACACAAGGAAAGAGCTGGAGAGAAGGTTTTTTTATTGTCTTCTAAATTATGTTCTTTTTAATGTCCTTACATTTTACAATAAAGAGTTTCTTTACCTCTTACATAATTTAGACAGTTTTGCTGGTGTTTTTATAAGGAAAAAAAAGTGTATATCCAGCTTCTCCACAATGATTTCTGATTTTTTTTCTTCCTCTGTATTTAGATTAGTCGGATTGAATATATTCACTCTAAGAACTTCATTCACCGAGACGTGAAGCCTGATAACTTCTTAATGGGCCTGGGGAAGAAAGGCAATCTTGTCTACATAATAGACTTTGGATTAGCAAAGAAATATCGAGATGCTCGAACTCACCAACATATTCCATATCGTGAAAATAAAAACTTAACAGGAACTGCCCGTTATGCATCCATCAACACTCATCTTGGAATTGGTGAGCTGGGGAAAGCGATAAACAGAGAAATAGTGTCGATGTACATGATATTAGTGCAAGTAGATGTTGATTTGTGGAAGCACAGAAGACAGTCTCCTTAGTTCTGGCGGTAACAGTGCAGCATGCCTGGCTTCCTAGCTCTCGATTGGGTGGGATTCAGTCACTTTGTAATTCTGAGGAATTAGCACATTTTTTAATAACTGCAAGGGTGATAAGCCTTTACTTGTACTGGATGAGTTTATCACGGGCATAGTAACTCTCAGCTATCTCTTGTTTTTCTAAAGGTTTTTATGACAGTCTTGTTGCACAGTCTTTTGTTTTTCCAGTAGAAAATGAAACCTAATGAGTCCACTTTTTTATGCTGTTGTAGAGCAATCTCGCAGAGATGACTTGGAGTCCTTGGGCTATGTACTGATGTATTTTAACCTGGGCTCCCTCCCCTGGCAGGGACTGAAAGCAGCAACAAAGAGGCAGAAATACGAACGTATCAGTGAAAAGAAAATGTCTACACCCATTGAGGTTTTGTGTAAAGGATATCCTTGTAAGTTACTCTTATGTGGCACTAGGCCTACGTGTTCGCTTTATAGTGGTGTAATCTTTTTTCTCTACACTGAATTCTACCAGTCTTTTTTATATCTCTCTCTTTTCCCCCCACAACCCCATGATTGGACGCGTCTGTGCTAAAGATACTCTGCTTTCGAGACTGGGATCTCTGCAATCATAGACCATTTCCATATATCCCTTGTCTTAGCTATTAATAAACAGTTACTGCAGCGCCCTCGAGTTGAAGGGGAGCTTGGTACATCTGATTTGCACTGTATTATGTGTGCATCTACACTGGCTGGATAACTCTAACAGACAAGGAGCTTTCTGAGAAACTACCCGTTTCTTCATACGTGTGGGTACTGTTTCTTGGGTGAATCGGATTGTATAGTCAGATGCACCTCTTACTTATTGCCGTTGTTTCAGTTGGGATTTCTCATTCCAGATTGATTCAGTTTGGCCTGTTGATGGGCAGCCTTTGTGAGAGGCATAAGAAACCCACCTGTATTCTACCATCGTGCCTCAAAGCTCTTCTATTTCTCAATTTGGTATTTACACCACAGTAATAAATTGGCATTTTGAGCCCTGGAAAATTATACTTAAATCTGTTTCAAAACTTGTTAACATTAGCCACCATCAGAGCATATTGTTGATGTTTCATGAACAGTTCTGTTTCTATTCTTTCCACACCCTTGGCTTCAGCAGCTACGTACTATAGTTCTCATTAGTCTTATATGAAACCTTCCCATCGTTGATTTATTTCAAATGTTGCTTCATACATGTTGCTTTACATTCAGTATGTTTTTTCTCTGGGATTGACAGGGAGGAGTAATCCAGTTTCCTTGTGCTGTTTGTTAGGATTTCTGTTTTAGCATCCATTATTAATACATTATTTCATCTGGAAAGCCTGAACTCAAAAGCTGGTGTTTTGATCCTGCTCTTATCTCTGGCGCGTTGAATTCACAACACTATTAATTTTTTTTTGCTGGGTAATTAATATTTTGTGTGTGCCACAGAAAACAGGTGTTCAGGTTATTGCAAATCTAAAATTGTAGCATGACTTAGGGGAAATTTATATGGGTCCCCTGGTTTTTGCGTGTTTTATGAGGTAGCAGACATAACTCTTTATGCGACTTAACAACAAAGAGGTGCTATTTCATGTCCTGCAATAAATTGCATTTAAATATATTCAAAGCAAAGGGCAAAAAAATCTCTTTTCTTTGCCTAACTATAGTTTTAAACTTGTCCTCCTCCATCATCCCCTCCCCCGGCTGTTGGTTAAAGAACTCAATTAACATTGAGTCCCCTCCACTGATGACAAATAAAGTCTACTCTGTGGCAGACAAATAATTTCCTTTTCAGGGTTGACTTCATAGTTGGGCTCTAGTGTTGTCACAGATTTCTAGTATTAGGTCATTATTCTTTTTCTTAAGTTTAGGAGATTCCCTCTTGGTTGGGTTTGAGGTGGTTGGGGCTTTTTTGTGTGATTCAGAATTGTAAAAAGCAAATGTGAAGCTGAAGGGAAAAAACGGGCTTTCTTTTATTACAGCTGAATTTGCCACATACTTGAATTTCTGCCGTTCTCTGCGTTTTGATGACAAACCGGACTATTCCTATCTAAGGCAATTATTCAGAAACCTCTTCCACCGACAAGGGTTCTCGTATGACTATGTGTTTGACTGGAACATGCTGAAATTTGTGAGTAGCTGACATAGCGTTCAAAAATGTCTCATTTTTCTGTGGTAATAAGTATTTTTTTTACTACATTGTCAGTTTTGAGTATCTTAACTGATACTGTGAGATTATCTGGCCTTTGTCCTCCTGGAAGCTCATATCAGGAAATGAGGAAAGGCAGGAGATAGAGGATCCATGAGATGTCTGTTGAAGGACAGTTAAGCTGAAGATACAGGGTTTGAGATGTGTAGGGCTTCTGAGATACTTCCTTCAGGGCAGTCACCGCGCTAGGGTGCGGAATTACTATTTTCTCCTGCCTTGATCTTCAGCTTGTGCAATTGTTGAGGGGGTATCTATTGCCCTGGCAAACTTCAGTTCACGGGTTGTCCAGTTCTTTACTTTCAGTATTTTTGTGAAAAATACATAGCTGTAGACTCGGTAATCCCCCAAGTTGTTCACTAGTCTTGACCCCTAGGGTGCAAGCAGAGCAGCCGAAGATGCTGAACGTGAAAGGCGAGAACGAGAGGAAAGATTGAGACATACACGGAATCCAGCTGTGCGTGGATTACCCTCCACTGCTTCTGGCAGGCTGAGGGGAACACAAGATGTAGCTCCTCCTACTCCTCTTACCCCAACTTCACATGCTGGTAAGCAAGCAAATGCCTGGATAGATGCACCTTGTAGACTACTCTAATGTGCAGTTTGGTCCTCGTCATTGGAAATTCAAAATCAGAATTGGGATACCTGAATGGTATCTGTCTGTGATCAGGGTTTGGGTTTTTTTGTTTGTTTTTTTTTTTCTCCCCCCTGCTTTTCAGTAGATTGAAGGTAATTGTAAACACTCATTACCTGCCAATTGCTACTTAGATTTCTGCTAATGTAAAACAAAGGCCTTGATTTCTTGTTTGACTCGATAGAATTTTCATATGCAAACAAGGAGAGCGTAATTTTACCAGTGACAGTGTTATGATGAGAAATGGGATTATGAGAATCTAATGCAGTTCTTTTCCACAGCCAACACCTCTCCTCGGCCAGTATCTGGCATGGAACGAGAAAGGAAAGTGAGTATGAGATTGCATCGCGGTGCCCCAGTCAATATCTCGTCGTCCGACTTAACAGGCCGACAGGATACCTCTCGCATGTCAACTTCGCAGGTAAAAAGGATTGCTGTGTAGAGGAAGAATGAGGGTGATGTGATAAGTTAGTTTGCCAAAAGAACACACCAGCTAATTGATGTGATTTCCTGCTGATTTTGCAGATGATGTTGGTTCGAATAAATACTTTACGTTTTACCTGAATGTTTGTGAAGTGGCTGTAGACTGTAGAAAATACCATTTTTTACCTTAGCAGCAATAAGTATAATATACTCAAAGTAATACAGAGTCATTGATTTATGAAATGGTGCTATATTCCAGAGATACAGCATTTTTACCTACAATGATGGTGTTTAGCTCTTTTACTTACTGAATTTCTTTTATTTGTTACCAATGAGGAAGCAGAGTTAAGTTAGAGGCGGTTGTGAGTCGTGTTTCCAAATCAACAGAGCAGAGAACGTTGGTGTAGAATAGACAAGAAATAGTTGGTGAAGAACAGAGAAGTGCAGAAGTGAAGAAATGTTGTCATGCAGAACTGTAATTCTCTAATTCAGAGCAGGTAAGAAGCCACGAACGTGGATAATGGATGGGTCACAGGAGGCTCATTTGAAAGGCCAGCAGGAGGATGAATGATACAGTGATTCACAGCCACAGTCAGCGCTGAAATCATCCTCGTGGGTCACAGTGACTTAGCAAAGAGATTTTAGAAACGCTTCTTTCTAAGCCTGACAAATGGCGCTTAGATATATTTTTAACTCTTTGTGCTGTAGCTGGGGGTATTCCTTTTCCAGGGTATTCCCACAGACTTCTCCTAAGTAGTGTGTGGCCTGGCTTTGTACAGCTCATCTTCAGCTGTACCTACAGACCAGGGAATCACCCGTGCTAGAGGTGTACTGCAGCGGTGCTGGGGGAGCAGGCGGTTGTGAGAACTGGGGCAGTCGCCCAGGGGCTTTTCCATCCTGCCTGAATGCTGGGCTGGGTTTCCAACTGCAGAATTTTTACCATGGACTCATTTTATTCCTCATTGCCAGAGCATGTTGATAAAAATTACCTCAATTCCTTTTGGCTTCATCATTTAGTTGGCAGGATTAATTATTTTGGTTAGTACATGCTCTTACATATAAAATCACACTGCTAGAGGGAACGCTCTTTGAGATGGAGGGTATTTCTAATGAAGACAGGGTGAACTGAAATGGAGAAACAATTCTGCTGTAACAAAAGTAGCCTTTTTTGGGGTTGTTTTCCAGTTGAATTCACTGTTTTACCACATAGCTGTGCAAATGGTTGTGCTTGCACAAGGGATGAACAGTTAAGGAAATGACTAGAAGAGACTATGAGACAAGTGAGGTTTTCTGTATTGGCTTTGGTGGTGGTTTTTGACAGCTTAAATTGTTCACTGAACTACAGCTCTTGCCACCAAAAATTCTCACGTTGAACTATTTTATGGTTAAAGTTTGTAAACAGTATAAAAACAAACGAAGTAAAACTGCACAGAGTTATGGATCTTGTAAATATGCATAAATACCTGATAGAAGGATGTAAAGAAGGTTCAGCCAGACTCTTCTCAGCGATACCAAGGGAGTGGATAATGGACAGTGAACACAAATTGAAATATAAGAAGTTACCATTTAGGCATAAGAAAACTTTTTTACTATGAGGGTAGGAAGGACTGGAACACGTTGCCCTAAGAGGTTGTGGAGTCTCCCGAATTACTCGGAACCCAACTGGATGTTTTCCTGCATGGCCTGTTCCAGTTGTCTGTGCTTTGAGTAGTGGGATTGGACTAGATGGTCTCCAAGGGGTCCCTTTGATTCTCAGCTGTTCTGTGAAGGTGTGATGCCGAGTTCCCCCCGAACCTTTACTCCAATGTAAAGATGGTTTCCTGGTGAAGTGCGTATGCCCAGGGCTTGTCTTTGGCATTCTGAGCAAATCCCCCAGATGCTTTGTCTCTGTTGCCAGCCCATCAACTAATTAATGGGAGTAACACCAATAAGTGTAGTGAAGTTACTTGGCTGTAGTAGGAGAGAGAGTATCTTTCTTTTTTTTGCTGTATTGCTGACGTGTAGCTCAGTGTGGCCATTCTGCTCTTCTAAATGTATAAGTAATGCAGGTGGGTTTGCAGATACATTTACTAACTGGTAACGTGGGAGTACTCTGAGATTGTGTAGGACTGTGGGTTCTTCAGAGAGTAGTCTTTGAATAATCAGGTGTATAATTTGTGGTGTGGGCCAACAGTACAGTCTGGCTTAATGGCCCGTTTCCATGCCCACCCTTTTTAAGGCTGATCCAGGTATGGGATCGCTCGGTTGATGACTTTGCAGTCCCAGTAGTGGCCTAGTTCTGATCTTCTCTGAGTTTGTTAGAATTAATCATTCATCACATGTTGTCTTCATTTTGTTCTTATCAAGGCAGGGAACCGGAGCTGGTCTTGGCTCAGTAACAGTGTGCAGCCATAGTATAATTTAAACAGCTTCCTGTGGGCCTCTCGGGTGTGGAAGGGAGGAGAGATTTACTTCACCTTGGAACACTTCCCCTCGAGCTTGTTAGGGAAAATTAAGTTTTCATTTTCTCAGTTTTTGCTTACTCCATGGCAGGCAAGATGTCTCAGGTTGCAAGTTTTCATAGCTTATGGTCTTACATTAAAGTAGTTCTCCCATAATCAAAATCTATCCTTAGATGTGTATGGGGTTATCCATTAAAGCCGTGGGTTTTCCATTATCTTTATACCTTGTACTTAGGAAAACTCACATCGTGTCGAACTCACACCACAAGGTTATTAAGGAGAATTTTGATTGGCTGGGTCTAAGAATAGGGAAAACCATCCAAACCACTTCCCAGGGGATCAGTAAAGATCAGCAACTTGTTTGCCCGTACCCATTCCGAGTGTGTTGGTTTCCCTTGTAAGCCTGAAGTGAACAGGCTACCACTGGTCCTTAGACCAGACTCCTGGAAGAAAGCAGCTTGTAAAGTTTTCCGCGCAGATCTACAGATGTCTTGTCTTAAATGTGTTACGTTTGTAAGCGTTGCTATTTACAACTTGATAAATTAGGTCTGTTATTCCATTTTATTTGGATGCCTTGGTTTGGTAAGGCGACGCCGCGTCTCTAATCTCCACCTCTGGTGATCTAGAGGAAGGGCTTCTGCTGCTTCAACTCTGGGCAATGGAAACATGCAGAGGTTGATCAAAGAAATAGTGAAGCTATTAGCTCTCCAGAGAGTTTTTAAAGATGATTCCACGTTTTCATCTTTATTTTTTCCAAAATGAGTTCAAATCAGTTCAGGCTGAAACTGAAAACTGAGGCTAGAAAGGCAGATAATACAAACCAAAATTCTCTGATGTAATGTAGTTCTTCGCAGAGAAATTTAATGCTCATGCAAAAATGGTAATTAGTAAGGATAGTTAAGATAGGTGTTGTGTGTATTCCTGACCTCCAAGGTGTTGTCCACCCTGTACCTAACCCCCTCTCATTAGAAAGACTAGTACTTTGTAACACTAAGTAGCACGTGTTTATGGGAGTGACAGCCAGCAAGTCCAGGAGATGGTTTGTGAAACTTAAGAAACTTAAGTGTTTCTGATGAAATTACGTGAATCCTATGGCTGGTGTTACTCAGTACGTTTCTCCATTACGTGGAGGTGAATGCAACAGGTAAAAACCTGCAACTTGTCGGATGTTTGACAGCAATAAACATCCACGAGAGCTGAGCCGTTGGGTCAAGACTATTCAAATAAACTGTGTATTCTGCAGTGCTCCAAAACCTGACTGGGATGGAGTGGAGCCCATTGTCTTACAGAAGGGAGCTCTATCTCTGGTAACCAGTGACTGAGGAGGTGTAGTGCTGGAGAGGTTAGTGTGATGTCAGCATGAAAGGGTGTAATTTCATCCTTGAACTATGTATGATATAGTAATGACAGAAATGGAGAGGTCATTCGATGTCATTAATGAGATGGGTGCTGGAATGTGCTTAGTTCAGTTCTCAGTATCTTAAATAATTGGAAAACTGTAGCACTGAGAAGAGCCATAAAAATTGTAGTGGGGGGAAAACAGGTCTGTTTCCTTGGGGATTGTACAATGCAAGAATTTCAAATCAAGATGATTCGAGTCTGTGTGAAGGGTAAGAGGCCATTTTGAGTTAGTGGGTGTGGTGTTTCAGAGACAATGATTTTTACAGGAACTGACGTTTGCGCAGAAAACGTGTGTGGAGAACCTATTACTTAAAATTAAAACTACCCACATCTAAAGAAGGAGGAAGCAGAGGTCCAAGTGAAGGGACTCAGCCACTGCACTAAAGGAAGAACTAAAAGAAATCTGTCCCCTTTGCCTTTGCATCAAAACCGTATTCGTTTCTAGGAGGTGTATTGGGGTCTAAAGCAAGCCTAAATTACAGGTCTCTGTGCAGTGAAGAGTTGTGATCTGTGCTGGGCAAAAAATCCTACCAGCTGGTAAAAGATCCTTCTGCTCTTGAGCTCTATGAGCAACGTGGTCACTAAAGTCTCCTTGACGTAGTTCAGTCTTTAAACGTTAAGAAACGTAGTAAAGGAGGTGATGAGTATTCCAGTAAACGCTGCTCTGAACCAGTTCTGTGTGTCCACGTTGCATCCCGAAAGCAGTGACCATCTCAAGGGTCTAGTTGTGGGTGAGTAGCCTTCACTCCCTGTCGTAGAAGGTTCAGTTTGACTGCTCATGGTATACTGTAAGTTGCTTAATTATTTTTTCATTTTCCTGAATGTAGCATGTTCAGCACCCAACAGTCAAAGCTGTGCGTATTTCCTACCAGTAATAGAGGTGTTCTCTGCGTGGTGGGAAGAAAAGGTTGGAATGCTGCACGGAGAACTATTTGATAAAGTCTCTTTGGCAGGAGAAGTTTGTAGAAGACTGTAGCCAACGCTGGCATTGAACAGCTTGAGTGTTGCACCGCTTCCCTAGGGAAAAAGCAACATAACTTCCAATGCCTCTGCATTTTCCATCCCCTCATGAGCAAATCTTTCTGCATATTATCCATCTTAATAGGCATCACACTCCGCGTTGTTCTTCTGACCCTGTCAGCTTTCTTTGAGGAATATGATTTGTTCCTTTTACGTGTCTCTTAATACGCTAGAAATACCTTACAGAAGTCTGAAATCAGAGTTCCTCAAGAGATACATTTGCTACTGCGAGTTTAGGTTGGATATTTGTTAGACATCTTTATATATTGGGGCAGTGGAACCGTTACAAATTGCTGTCTTTTCCCCTACCTCAGAATAGCATTCCTTTCGAACACCATGGCAAGTAGCTGCTCGTCTCCTTTCGTTGGAAGGCAGCACTGGGTGAGTGCTTCTCATTAGACACCAAAACTTTGGATGGGGTGGGGAAAAAAATTCCTTGGAAACATCCGACTGCTTCTTCTCCTGACATTATCTCAGAGTTGTACCCCTGCCTCCCGGTCAGATGCTTGACGGAGCATTGGTTTTTCTCTAACTTAAAAGTAAATGTCCTTCCAAAAGTTGAATTGCTGCTGCTGTTCCTCTTGGACTCTTAAGCAGAATTGACAAAAACAGCGACTTTAAAAGTCCCTAAAATTGTTCAAGCATCAACAATGAAATAAATTAATGAAGTCTAAATTGTAGCTGTTTGAGAATTGCATGTCTTTCCCGGGATGTTCATGCAGCAGCGTGTCATCTGTTCAAAACCACATCTGCTTCAGAATCATAAAATCAAAATACTTGTGTGAAGACTCAATTGACTTATATGACTCAAATGAGGCTCTGTCTTGTCATGAGTGGAACGTTCTACTACAGCCCTACCCATTTCCCACTGGTTTATATTCTTCTCCACTCCGTACGAGCTGTCATTTTAAAAATAGTCAGATCTATTCTGATCTGCATTTTAAAAATGTTCACGTACTAATGAGGATAGTTTGAACACGAGCATCTCGGAGGTAGGCTTGGATTTGGGTATTTTAGAAGTCCTTTCCACTTTTCAGTGCAGTAGAAGTTTCTGCCTTTCTGTGTGCAGCTTTTGGCTTTTTAGTCTGTTCTGCTTTTGGCAATAACAGGTTTCATCAGGGAAATAACAAGCTTCAGTTGGAATCTGAACCTTGATGGCTGAAGGATGCTTTCTTAAGTATTTCAGGAGCTTCTTTGCTTTGCTTCTTATTAAAAAAAGGCTGTGAGATTTTTCTGTTCCTTAAAGAAACTCTGTTGTATGACTCTGTCTGCTGCCTCACTTTCTCTATAAAGCCTGAGCTTGCACTAATCCTGTAGCTCTAGTTGGTGAAGAATCCTGCTACTCCTCTTCTGTTTTCTCCTCCTGCTTTGTGTGCTTGGCTGACTGTGCACAAGCTGCTTCGTTAAACAGTTTGTAACATTAAAAAGGTCCAGCTGTAAATGGCAGCTTAACGCTTTGAATTGCGATTATCGGACCTCGGTCCAACATCCAAACTAAAATACAAAAAACCCTCAAACAACTAAAAAAAAAGGCAAACCTAAAGCTTCGCCTTGGGGAGCTTGTGTGCGGGCGACGGGCAGATTCTGGTTATGTCTGCATCGGTTGGCCTTTCCCGTGGGCGCTACTGTTTGTAGCTGTTTACAACTGAAATGAATCCTGCAAACTGATTCGCTTCTTGGACCTTTCTCCCCTCTTAAATTGCAGCGATGGGCGGTGGTTTTTCACTTTTCCCAGTGAAAGTGTTACTGAAAGAATGTTGCGCTGTTACTGAAACAGGTCAAGCCCTGGAAATTAATGAAGTGTCTTTTAACACATCGTCCCATGAAAAATGAAAAGCCATTGAAAAGAATTAAGGTTTTTTTTTCCACCCTCTTGCTGGGATTATTTTTACCCCCCAAACTTAATTACTCATTGATAACGCACTGGTAGCGTTTTCATCTGGTTTGTTCTTTCTTCTGTGCATGTTCATGCTCTGTTTACTTTTCTTCAAAACATCCCCTCTGGCTGGAAAGGTGAATTTTCCATGTTAACTTCTAATAAAGAAGGAAAACGCAGGGAACTTCGTGTAGCTACAGGTGGGTGCGAAACACTGTATAGCTCCTTGGATTTTAAATTCACACACTTAACTTTTGGCAACGAGTTATTTAAAAGTACGTTGAGAGGCGCTTGTGTGTTCACTGGAAGGATATGTGCTGATGTTGTCTTGTTTTTTGGCTTTGGTAGATTCCTGCTCGGGTAACTACCAGTGTTCTCCAGTCTGCTGTGCACCGATGAAAATGATTTTGCCGTGGAGAGCAGATAATGCATGGCTGATCTCCTATGTTACCAATGGCTTTACTAGCAAAAATACCTTGAACTAGAGCGGAAACGTTACAGTGGGAGTTCTCCATGTGACTTAAAAGGTACTTGGAGGAACATGGACAGACTCCAGCAGCTGCCATTACAGGATGCTTTTGCCAGAAACCCAATGACCTTAAGAGAACCCTGTGGTAACAGGGCTGGAAAAGAAAGATGGTTTACAGAGTTGACCGCCTGTTATCGGATGGCCATTTCCGTTTTCCCTCCACAGGCGGCAGACTTTACCCCCTTTTTATTATTCTACTGTAACTATAAATCTTTTACTTGGTTTAAGAAAGTTTTTTGTATCATTTTGCTAAAATTATTGGCTTAATTCTCTGTAAAGAACTCTTGCTTTTGTCTGATTTAAAAATGTAGAATATAAAGAAACCTAAACTAAAGACAATGACTTGAAATTTCTTGTTTAAAAAAAAAAAATTAGTCTGGCAGGGAACATGTAAATGAATCAAAACCATCTGACTTTATTTAAACTGTTTCCTTATTTGTATGGTCCCATTCTGACTGAGACGGTTTTTCTCATGAAATTTTAAAAACTGTTAGAATTTTACTTTGCTGTTTGCTGTCTTCATTCACACTCAACATTTACCTTTCTGTGTAACACCAAGGAATTTTTAATAATCATTCTTTTTCATAAAAGAGGAAACCTAACTACCCTGCTGGAGAGTCTTAAGTATAATAGAGATGGTGATAACGGCTTTCTGGTTTTGTAAAGAAAGCGAAAGGCAAAGCGAAAGGCTCAAAGTGAAAGAATTGAAAGTTTCTCCTATCTCTCAGCTCAGTTTGGGTAAATGGATAGTTTCAAACATCTATTTTATTGGTAAAACTTTGTTTCCTGAACTCTGAGGTTGGTTAGCTTGGAGGGTATTGCAAGTGGAAAATACACGTTGCTACTGAGTCTTCAGTGAATTTGCACGTTTCGTTCAGCATCTACATGTTTAAAAATAAAGAACTAAATTGATTCAAGCCTTCTGTTTCATGCCAAGACTCAAAGAAGGAATTCTTTAAGAAAAACAAACCAACCAACCAACCTATTCTTGCGGTGAAATCCTGAGAATTTGTACAATTCAGGTGCATACCATATTTTATTCTTAACCGTATTCAACCTGAGTATGCCCAGAATCATTAGCTGGGAATGAATGATTGCACATGCTGAGGTTGCCCAAAAACCTGTTGGAGGTGTCGTTAGCACCTGTTGGTTCTGGAATATGGGAGATTGTTCATACTGTTTGTTACTGGTAACGGTCTCATAGAAGAAAACTAAGTATTTTGTCCTCACAGTACTTGGAACAGTATCAGAAGTACTGTTGGTCCTCAACGTGACGTGAAGGAACGGGAAACTCCACGTTAGAGATGATGGTATATACAGAGATTTTGTTTGAGCAGTTTGGTATTTTGAGAAATTCTTCCCTGCTTGAAAGCAAATTTTTTTTAATGGCATATTGGTCTTTAAAGTTTTATGAAGAGTAAATTTTATTGTTTTGGTGTTTACAAGTTCTGTTTTGCCCCTCTCAAAGGTCCACGTGTGAAGTATTAGTCACTCTTCTTTGGATGTTTTTAGAACATTAGCGACTTGCCTGTATGTACTCTGGGTCTGACGGGGACACCTGTGTTTGGGGAGAGTGTAGTGGGAAAGCTTCAAGAGTTTGATTCACGGCTGAGTTTGCATAAGAGAATTATTTCCTCAGTTACTATAAACTTCAGTATTTTAGGCATGTGCACTACCATTTAAACAGTTTTACACCTCACCGTGCTTTCCTTGTAAATATCTGTGGTTAATAATGTACTGTTAGAGGGACTTACAAAGGCAGCCTCTTTATTCTCTCTGTATCTGGAACTTTAGATTGCTGTACTCTACTTAAAAGTTGACTGCAGACTTCTAGAATTGTACTCACGTGTGGGCAAGTTTTGTCCTTCATGATAATGAAATCCCATCACGCGGAAAATAGTTAGACTGTCTATATAAACCTGTGTATTGGAAACCAGTATCTCAGAGCACTTCATTTGTACTACCACTGTATTTGTGTACTTTAACAATTGTGTAAATACATTCATAATAACTTCTTCTTTGGTGTAACTGACTTACTTACAATGAATCCTTTCTCTTTCCTTGGTATAACTTCTTTCCTTTTTTTTTTTTTTTTTAATTCCTTTTTTTATTATTATTCTTTTTTAAGGGGCTTCTGTACCTACAAAGAGCGTTGTCAGTTGCAAACGTTGGAGTGTGTTTGTTGTGGTACTAAAACCTTGGCTGAAGGATTTTGGTGGTGGTGGTCAGGGTGCAGCACTTGGGGTAGTCAGGAAGGAAGAGAAGGCATTTATTCCGTGTCTTTTGTTTCTTTCAAGGTAAATGCTTTTGTTTAGATACCGCTGCTTTTCCAGAAGTCTTTTTTACAGATGCTTTCTCTTACCAAGCAGTACATTGTATCAGTAGGAAGTACGGGGTGAGAATGGCTGTTGAGACTTGCTCAATTGTGGGAGCTGGGATAAAAGCAAGAAAAACACTGAGCTCTACCCACAATGTGTCATAAAATCCTGGCTTTCACTACGTAATTCTCAAAATTACATCTCTATCCGTAATCTGAGAGCAAATGTACCTTCGAGAAACCTGTGTGTTTTCGATCAGCAAACCTTTAAAACTTGGAAAGATCTTTAATGTATCCTCCCAGTGTTTATTTAGAACAGGCTACATCCTTGTACGTGGGAAAGTACCACCTCTGCGGCTGTTTCACGTGATGGTGATGGTTACAGAGTCCCTGAATTCTTTGTGGCAAAAGTACCACAGAAACCATTGAAAGAAAGACCTTTGCTGTCAGAAAGTTATCAAGTGAAAGCCTTTCAGGAGTCCATATATTCCATGTTAACTTCATGAAAGTCCTCAAAATTCCCTTGGAGGAAGGCAGACAGACCTCGGAGGCATCTCATCCTTCATTCTCCCGTGGGGAAAAACGTAAGCACAACTGTTTGTGGGCTTTGTTTCCCCAAATTACAGACCTCGGAGTGGCAACTCCTCCATAAAATCTGTCAATGGCATCGTTTTCAGAGGTTGAATTTCCCAACAAGAATCTTTCCAGGTTTGTGAGTAGATCAGTGGTTAGAGCGTTCACGGTCGTTTTGGGGTTATTTATTTTCTCTTTGTAAAATAATGAAATAAAAAAGTAATTTATTTTGTTCTTGAACTTTTGCTTTACAAAAGCAGAACTTAGTGTGTGTAAAATACTGAGTGGAAAAAACCCCAACACCTATGTTTCTTCAATAGTGCTGAGCCAGCTGGTCAGAGATCTGGATTTAATCCAGTTGGGAGGAAGCGTAATCCACCGTGAACTTAATCCCACAGCGACGTCGCTCCTAAAACTCACTGCAGGAGACAGGATTATATTTAAAAAGGTTTTGCTGATAAAGCATCCAGTATCTTCCCTCTGGTTGATTCAGGTGACAGTTACTGGTGTTACATGTCTCCATCTGGAGTGAAGCCGTTGTATGGACTTGAATTGTTTGGACTATTTGCATCGTTCCGTAGTTTGGTACCAGGAGGGCGTTTAGAGGCCTGATCTTCAGGAAGAATCTGGTTCACAACAAAATCCCACTCACTTTCTCAGCAAACATTTGCACAGGAGTAACACTTCATGAGTTTTTTTTCTCAGCCACTGGTGGCTTTTTTCCCTGCTTAATTTTATGAAGATAATATGCTTTGGTTCTTCGGAACCGTGCGTGCTGCGAGCAAAGGGACAACGGAAAATGAGACCCAGATACACGTGATCTACAAAAATGTACAGTCTACCAAAAAATACCTTTTTTTTTTTTTTTTTAAATAGTGTTGTTATTCTCACTTTGGGAAAATACTGGACTCCAAATGCATAGGTAAGATCCAAGCCTGAGAATAAACATACTGGACAAATAGGAACCTGGAAAAAGGTGAAATTGTGTCATTAATTGGCTGTGACCAGCGCATTGTACCGGAGCTGGGGAGGGATGTGAAACAAACCAGGAATTGCTTGGGTTCATTATGCACTAAGAAGAAAATGTCCAGGCAAAACGTTGAGTTTAATTCCAGTCCTCAGCTGGGTTCGGAGCCGAAGGCCTTATAGGCCCAAAGGCAACGCAGCTTCTGGTATTTCCCCTAACCCTGAAGGGAAGGATAAATCAGCAATTCTCAGTATTTTGAAGTCATGTGCAGATTCTTTCTTTTTTTTTTTTTTTCCTTATAAAACCCCAAACAGCAAATGTTTCTTTGCTCTCACTGCTAAAAAACTCGGTTTTAAGTTTGTCTCATGTCGTCAACCCCTGGATCTCCACCCACATTTTTCAGCAGGACTGAAAAAGTCTTTTGCTGTTTAATAATTTTAAATACTAAAATCTAGATAATGCTTCTTCATTGGATTCCGAGTTTTCCAGTGAAAGGCTTTAAACTGCTGAAACAGTAGTAGGTGAAGAGTCAGAAGAGCAAGAGCTACGCTCATTTCTGACTGCTCCGAAGCATTCATGTACAGATCGTGAGGAAGACCACCAGCTGGAATGTTGCTGAGATGATGAAGCAGGTATTGAGATCAGTCTGGGAACAAACAGCAAATGCCCACAGGTAAGTAGCTGTTGACTCTCTCTGCCTCGAGCTTTCCACATGTTGTCGGACAAACGCGGAGCTGCCGATCTCACAGACTCTGTCACGAAGAAGATACTTTCAAGAGCCCTGATTTTTGCAGTAGATGCACCATTTTCCTGCTGGCACAAAACTGAGCTCTATTCCAGAGGCCTTCAGAAATGCTAAAATAATGTATTCCGAAGCCCTTGCTTCTCACAGGCAGAGCCTCTGCTATTGTCAAATCTTGGTGGGTCACCTTCCTTCAGCAGCAGGTCCAGCAGCCGGGAACCACAGCTGTGCAGCTGGGGCTGTGCCCCTTTGCCTCCCCAGGAAAAGGTCTGACTCCTTTCTTTCAGACTGGGAGAGTTAACAAAAGCAAAGGTAAACTCTGGATTTCCGTCCCTGGGATGTGCTGGCTGCACACTCATAACTTCTGCCATTTCGGGCCACGTGGTGACATTGATTCCTGGAGCAACAAATGGCTTGATCTGGCCAGTGGGACAGCAAAGCATTTGATTACACCCGAAGTCTTACCAATTTAAACTGGTATGAAAAAGGTAATTGTAGGTTTGTTCACACCCGGGGGTTTATGTGAAGTAGACCTACATCTTCTCACTGTCAATACACAGAGCA
This sequence comes from Nycticryphes semicollaris, assembly GCA_013400055.1. Lineage (NCBI taxonomy): Eukaryota > Metazoa > Chordata > Aves > Charadriiformes > Rostratulidae > Nycticryphes > Nycticryphes semicollaris. The sequence continues at coordinate 10,785 of VXBJ01004340.1, read as the reverse complement.
GCTTTTGAAGCTGAGCTTGGAGAGATCTCTCCGGAATTTCTCAGCACAGGTAGTTAGAATTCAGCACAAATAGCAAAATGTAGCTCTTGTTATGTTGAAGAAATGGTAATTTTTATTCATTGGGGTATATCTTTGAGATCATACCTTGAGGAGACAGTTTTAGCTGGTGTATCACAGTGTCCAAAAGAACCCACTGTCAATATTTATATATTCTTAAACTAGGAGCTTTCAAGTTCTGCAGAGCATCACCTGACGATAACGACGGGTCAATACTCAAAATATTTAGGGCTTTGTAAGTCATGGCAGTTGATAAAACTTTACCTGGAGCACTCTTCAGAGGACAAGGACAGTCATTTCTATCTGGGCCACCACAAAATGAATAGCTATTGCTTTAAATTAGTTGCTGCTTTAATACAGTCTTCAGGATCGTTTCCAGCAGGAGCTCGTTTCTGGTTTGGAATTGGCCAAACTGAGTCATGGCAAAACCAGTCTCCCCTTGCCCACGTTCACCCTGGCTGCCCCTCGGCTCCGTGTCACCTTCTCTCTTCTCACTCCGTTTCTGTATCGCCCTTTCAGCCTGTGCAAATGCAGCCCCGTTTCCAACTCCGGGTGTTAATTTTTTTTTCTAAGCTTATTTGTTCACACCCACAGTTTTTGACAACCAAATAAATATTTATTTGCTACATTTGCAACTAGAAAAGCATTAAAAAAAATGATCTAAGTGTAAGTGTACACGTGACATTAAAGTGCATTAACAAGAAACAAAAAGTTCTCCCACTGGCACAGCACCGACGTGAACCTCCATGATCCTAAAAGCAAGTGTGGCAGAGGCACAGACACATGTCCCCGGGTTGGTACTTACCGCTGGAACACGTGAGTGTTTAATTCTCCCAAAAGCCCTCCCTCGAGGAGTGCCCACCCCAAACACACTTTCCTTCGGGATGGAACGAAGGCGCATACGGGAGTGTATTTTGGACTTCCATTTGGAAGGTTTCCTCGCCTGCTTAGGGGAATGTTTTAACTTCTTTTTAAAGAATGGTTTCTAACACGTTTGTTTGGGTGGAATTTAACAAGCACAAGATCTGCCCGGTCCTTCACGTGATCCCTTCCTCCCATCTCCAGTCTCAGCTTCAGGGAACCGGCTGCTTCAGCGGGTGGTGCTGCTAAAGATTTGCTGTGACGTAGTTAAAGGACCGGAGAAAAATAAAATCTAGAGGCTGTGATTTTAAGCAGACAGCTGCAGCGCTTCAAGATTGTTAGTTCCACTGAAATCTTCTGGGCTGCAAATAGCTACAAGGTGTTTTATTTAGAAATTTTTTAAAAACAAACTTGGGCTTATATAGGAGAAAGAGGAAAATAGTTGTATCTCTGCATTGCTCATCATCTGGTAAAGCAGCCAGACTCTGTTCTGCTCTGCTGGGTATTTTGCATGTCTGATGTATATAGATGGATACATACATATATAACTACATGGATATATGCACACACGTACACACCGTTGTATAGTCTCTGTGTGTTACAGGCATTTATACACACGCCTTCTCCTTGCATTAGGAAATCAAGGGCCCAAAGATCCATTATGTGATCAAACACACGATAGTTGAACCACAAATCCTATAGTACAGAACTTAAAGAACGTACAAAGATCTGAAAAGTTTTAAAAATTAAGCCAGTCTGTACACTACAAGGCCATTCCTTAGTGTCAGAGAAATAATCTATGAAAACTAGCTTTCCACTGGTTTATGGTCTGATACTTGCAGTTTTTGCACTGGTGTTGTTAGGCTGTTTCCCCTCATGGACTTTTGAAACAGATTCATGAACCATGTGTCTAAAGAAACCACATTTGTTCCAGTTGTGTGTGATGCAAGAGCAAACTGCAATGCTGTCTTTGAGATGCTGGGCAACTCAGTTGTATCATTCCCTGCCTTCCCTTCCCCCTTTTCATCCCTTTTTCCAACATTTTAACCAGATGAAGGATGAACAAAGGTTGATCGAGGTAGATGTTGCGTGGAGCTGTTCTGCTTGTGGCCCCGAGCAGCTCGGGTCTCTGTGCATCCTCAGTAGGAAAGAGCACGTCTCACAAACTGCTCTTAGGGGGATCTCAGTGGTGGTGAGATTAAAGAAATACTGGGGTTTAACAGCAATTCCTTGTGAATTTACAATAAGCAGAGTTAAATTAGTAGGGAGGCAGGTTAGTCCTGCTGAGAGAAAGTGTTCCAATACAGACCTCTCCTCCTATACGTGACGTTTCCTCGCTGCTGTTGTAAGACAGCGCTGAGAACCTGAGGACTCACTGCCTGCCTTTTCTTTTTTATCATTTTTTAACGTCTTGGGGTAAGAAGGAGGGAGGTCTGTAAAAGAAGAGCTCAACGTAAAAGCCTTTATGACGGCATCGGTAGGAGCAGTCGGTGTGTGCCTCAGCACAACCCGTCAGTGTCCCACAGCCGCCGGGGCTCGGGCTCTGCGAGGCACAGAGGTAGAGCCAGTCTCTTCCCCAGGAAATAAAGGCAGCTGAAGGGAAAGGGGAGCTGGAGGGCTGGGGCAGAATGGAAGCAGGGAGAGGAACTGGCTCCAGAACTCAGCAGTACTCCCAAGGCTGCCAGTTTTGATGTGGCTCATCTCTGGGTTGATGCTTCTTGTAAATAACCCCAATGGTAACAGATCTTACAGCCTGTGGGAAACTCCTGAGCAAATTAAATGCCAAAATTAAATTTCTTCATCTTAAAGTCGAGGAAAAGAACTCGTAGAGGCCAAAGAGGCGCTTTCTGTGAACGCTAGGTTTACTTTAGAAGTTATTTATGATGTCTTGTTAAAATGTGTTTCCCTTGCCTTAGTCACTTCCTCTTCTGCCCCAACCACATAAAGTTGTAGCAACACTTCTTGTTTCCAGCCTAACCGTAAAGGCATTACGTATGGAAAATGAAACAGTACTGGAAAGTCCGTATGATAAACCCAAATTCTCAAGATGTCACAGCCCAGACAATTTTCAGAATGTTGAGAAACTTAAAATTGTGCCAAAACCTGAGGTCAAAGGAATAACCATTTAGTTCTGCGACAAGAGGACAGCATTATTTAGCAAAGAAATCTGGTGATCAAAACCCTCAGTAAGACAACAATGGGTATTTGAGAACCTGAATTCACCTTTGGGAAGGTTTTTAGTTTTTGCTTTTTGAAACAGAACAGGGAACTCCGATCTGAAAGCTGTGTCAGGTTTTCATGTATCACCTGAAGCAGCCTCCAGGGATATCACAAGCTGAGCTGTAGATTCTCTTTTCCTCTTGCCCTCTCGTACGGTGGCTTCTGGAGCCAGCAGTGTTGTCTTCCCAGTACCGACCGAGTCGTCCTTAGCAAACTGGAGCTAAGCTCAGTGCCTTAAGTTCTTACAACTAGGACATGCCAACACAATTCCTGCTGCTAAATTAATAAAAGGTTTTAAAGTAACGTGCTGTATGTGATAGAAAAATAAACCCTTTATTCAGTGCAGCATCCATTTCTTCTTAAACTTTGCAGTTTCTGTGCAAGGTTGCCCCTAACAACACAAAACCGTTTTGAAGAAACTACCAGGCTGGAAGCTGGTATCTAAAGATCGTTCCATTAGGGAATGGTTGATGGTTTTGGCACTTGGTTGGATTCACTGTATGTTGCTGTTAAAGTGGTCGGGTATGAAACAAACTATGATGTTATTTTTAAAAGTGACACAGGGTTTTAAGGGAGATGGGTCTTTCACTTTGGGGGTTTTTTTTAAGTTTTCAGTTATTCAGTGGAACAATTTTGGCACCTGAAAGCCAACATTCCTTTGCCACCAACAAGAAAACTGAACCTGTTACACTTAGTCTGTTGTGAGGATTGTGCTGCAGTCACAAAGCCTGGAGAGCTTTTTATAAACATCTGAAAGGCAGGCAGCATGATTTTGGATAAAAGATTGCATTTCTTGCATGTGTTTGGTGAAAAAAGATAGAAAACTCTAGAGTACCTTCCTTCCTTTTGTATTCAGTGACCTCACAATGACTCTTTTCCCTTCCTACATTTCTTCAAATGCCTCAGCGCTGCCTTGTCTGATCTGTTTCTTCTCCTTCCTCACACCAACGGCTGAGACTGGCCAGAGACTCCCCGTTCTGTCTGTGCAATGAAAAGCAGAGCCGACCCCATTCTCAGCTGGTCCTTAGGCATTGCTGTCAGAAATATCATCAACAGTTCTACTGCGTTTCCTCAACCAGCAAGAATGGCACCTTGAATGTCCATGCATTAAACAAAAGGACCAGGAAGTGGGGTAAATGGAGAGGGGGGCGTTAAAAAAAGAAAGAAAAAAGAGTTAAGACCTTCCTATGTTGCATTTGAAAGATGGCTAATGTGTTTCAAAATAGTCCAGGTCCCTTCCCTAAGGCTACCCCCTCTATTTTGTAGGTCATCTGGAAATTTGGGCTGTTTCTTTTATATACAAAATAGAGAGTCTTTCAGAAGATTCTCCTAAGCTTGTTATCTGTCGTCTCTTTCAATGCTGCAGGGAACCTGTGCTGAAAACTGGGGATGGAAAAGTAGGGCTGACTTTGCTTGTGGTCTGCCAGGATGGATTCTGCTCATTTTATTATTAGTTTTTTAGTACTACCTGGGAATACCACTCGTGTGATCTGCTGAGGACAGTATCTCTAATGTGCCTCCCCACATACAGTATTTCCAGATGATAATTACAAAGATTACAGTTTTAGACAAAACTCAGAAATACATTTACATAAATCAAAGTAACAGATATTATCAAAATTAAATTAGGGCTGAGCCAATTAATCTAAAACTCTAAAAAAGTAAGAAATTCAAAAACCTAATGGAGGCCTTTAAGTTCCTGAGATTTTTTCTCCATCTCAAACTCTTTCCCCTTCCCAAAGAACACAGAAAGGGAAATTAGATTTAGCCGCACAGCAAGCACAGCGATCTCACTGTCTGAAAACACACACATGATTCCACTTTTGTTAAAAAATATTCTTCCTATATCTCTTCCAAGTGAGCAGTTTCAGGTGATGCATAGCAAGACTCTACTTGTGTTTATAAAAGCTTTTTAAGTTTACATAGAAAGTATAACCACGATACTCCACCTTTCACTGTTAAAGCTAATTTTCTGATAAAAGGGTGTCTAGCTAATCAGCTTCCAGAGACGCCTGATGAGCTAAACGGCCTCCAGTTAATAAAGCAAATGGCCCAGCCCTAAACTAGTTCTATTTCTAAAATAAATAGTGTTGAAAATCTTTCTTTTTTTAAACACTTTGTCGGTGTGTCCTGTCACGCTCACACACAGGTTTCTGGGTTAGTTACAACTTCACCATTTTTTTCAGGCTCATCTTTCAGAAACTGCTCCACTTCAATAGAGTCCACCTTGGCATCTTCAGGAGTTTTATCTTCCGATTTGTTTAGTTCCTCTCTTTCTGCTGCTTCTTCTTTTGTGTGTGGTTCTTCTGGTTTTTTCTTAATGCAGAAGAAATTTCCCAAGGCCAGTACAAGCGCTGAGGTGGTAACTTCGATTCCAGCAATAATAAAAACAAACATGTACCTTCCTGTTGCATCCAAGAGTTTTCCTGAAAAAGACAACATTACGGGTAATTAACAAAAGTTATTGTCTCACAATGGATTTTTTTCCTGCTTTTTTACATTTAAATGACTGTCTGGAAGTACCATGATGATCTAAGCAAGGTTTTTGAAATAGCATTTTAAGAGGTTTATAACAATATTTTTCTCAGTTGTTTCAATTCAGTGTAGGATTCACTGACGTCCAATTTAAGATTCACCTGCCAAAATACGCACTTCCCTGCGCACAGAGTCGTGCCATTCAGCTGGAATAAAACCAGCCCTGCCTTCATACACAAGAGCTGAGACAAGCACCGTGTGTTTCAGATCAAAATGTGTGCACCCGTGGCAGGGATCTCTACCACGTGTGTCCTCTTGCTCCCTATCTCATTTCCTTTCCCACACAGGCAGTGCGCTGTCTGGTTAAAAAAAAATGCAAATTTTATTTCATAGTAGGTTTGGAGCCTGATTCTGGTGCTTCAGTGGTGAGGTGGAGGTGAGAGAACAGGGAGGGAGGCTGCGAAAGACGCGCCTCTCCAAACCTGGAGCTCAAAGGGTCGTGCATGGCACTGTCTTCTCGCTGAGGGGTGTCTGGTACAAATAGCAAACATTTTATGGCAGTGAACTGGTGGGTTTGGGTTTCAATTCAGGGTCTGTAAAATTTGTGTTCTTTGATTAGTAATTAATTTGCAATTTTGCATTCCAATTAATTAATTTGAATATTTTGCAATGTCCCCTTATTCTTGGGTTGCGAGACGTGCAAGAGAAGCAGTCTAACTTCCTTATAACTGTCCAGTTTTATAGTCTTCCCTTTAAGATGTTTTCTTTCCTCCTCCAAATCTGCCGTGGGTAGAAGGAATCTGTCCTAGTACTTGCCAAAGAAAATTGACAGGTTTCATATTTGAATCCCAACTCCAGAGAGGTCTGAACTTCACAGTGTGTGTAAAACTCGCCTCATACGATATTAGCCATCACTAATAAGAGGCCCCGTGGAGGCTCTCAGCGGAGAAAGAGCATCATCTCCAGATGGCAATTCAACCAATCCTGAAATAGATCCAAGAAGGGAAAGATTCATCCCACCCTGTCTTGAAGTGCTTCAGATTGTAACTGCCAAAAGTCATTGAAGCCTGTGCTCCACGAGCACAATGTGCACTTCTCGAGTGACTCATGTTGTCTTTCTCCTCATCGTCCAATTTGCATAAGTGGATGCAATGCAAATGATTTTGAATTCTGAACTAAAGGGATTACTTACCCGCTGATGGTGGACCAATAAGAACAGCCATAGCTTCCGCCAGGAGCACTAAACCGATAGCACTGGAAAACTTCTGAGTCCCAACAATAGCCATGAGAACTTCAAACTGAAGAGCACCTACCATTCCGTAAGAAATGCCAAAGAAAATGCAAAAGACCACCAGGCCGGCGTAATCAACAGACATAGAACCCATGAGATCTGTAAAGCCATTGAAAATCATAGCAAAACTGAAGAGGTAGACACAGCGCGGTCTAACCCATTTAAGACCAGCTACCATTCCACAAATAGGCCGAGCAAAAATATCAATGAATCCCAGAATAGTCAGAAGAAAAGCTGCTTTGGTGTCTTGGTACCGTAAATCCTTGGCATAACTCACAACAAAAACTGGGGGAACAAAGAGGCCGAGCACCATGATAGATGCTGCTAGCGTGTAGATGACAAAACCACCGTCTTTAAACACACTGAAATCCAGAAGTTTTTTCTTTGCTTTCTTCTCAGCTGGTTCTTTGGTAGCTTCGGACTTTTTGGGTGGCTCCAAAGGTCTCATTAATGCTCCACATACGCAGCAGTTGAGCAGCATCCCACCCAGTATAAGGAATCCTCCTCTCCAGCCGTACTCGTGTTGTAGTATCTGTCCCAACGGTGAGAGAGCACAAAGAAAGACTGGACTCCCCGCAGCGGATAGTCCATTGGCCAAGGGACGGCGTTTGTCGAAGTAACGGTTTAACATGATCAGTGAAGGCTGAAAGTTTAGTGCCAGACCCAAACCTATAACAGAGGGTACAGAAAAATTTAATACTTACCTACAGTATCACTATTTTAAAAAAATTCTATTTACAGCTTTTCTGATTCATGACTTTAAAAGAGTCCTATTTCAAATGGATAGAAGAATTCTAAGATAACATTTGTACAAGCATTTCACCTCCATAATATTCTTGTACTCTATGGTTACACGTCACTGATTACAGCAGCAGCTATTAAACATACCAGAAAAGTTAACACTCATAAAAACAAACCCAAAAGAGTTTAATTCCCCATTTATCTGCTATCTTTATAAAAGCCCGTTTGGATGGTCCTGGTAATTAAGATATTTGTCACTTGTACCAAACTTCAACCTAAAGCTAAGACATTAGCTGGTTCTTTTTCAGCCACACATGCTACTTACCAGTAATCACACCCGCAGTTAGGTAGATCTGAACGATGCTCGTGCAGAAGGAGGCGATCACCATCCCCATGGAGGCAAAAAGGCCCCCCACCAGCATGACAGGGCGACAGCCAAAGCGATTGACACACACGCTACAGAGTGGACCTGGGCAAGAAGAGCAAGTTAACATTTGGAAAGATAAACCAATTTTTGCAATTGATTTTATGTCAGTTTGTATTTCTTCAGCGGATTTGGCTGTGTTAGGTTTATGGTTGGACTCAATGATCTTTAAAGGCCTTTTCCAACCTAAGTGAGCCTATGAGTGTATTTGTACTTTGTCCATACTGTCAGGCCAATTCAGAAGAGTGTTTTTGCCTCTACAGTCATTCATGGAATTATGGAATCAGGGAATTGCCAGAGTTGGAAGGGACCTCTAGAGCTCACCCAGTCCCACTCCCCTGCTAAAGCAGGATTGCCCAGAGCACATCACTCAGGGCTGCATCCAGATGGGGCTTGAAGGTCTCCAGAAAAGGGGACTCCACACCCTCCCTGGGCACCCTCTTCAGGGCTCTGCCACCCTCACCATAAAAATTTTCCTCATATTCCCATGTTCCAGCTTGTGCCCATTGCCCCTTGTCCTGTCACTGGGACCCACTGAGAAGAGTCCGGCTCCATCCTCCTTCAACCCACCCTTCAGATACTTGTGAGCATTAATAAGGTCTCCCCTCAGCCTTCTCTTCTCCAGGCTAAAGAGTCCCAGCTCTCTCAGCCTTTCCTCATCAGGGAGATGCTCCAATCCCTCCATCATCTTTGTTGCCCTACGCTGGACTCTCTCCAGTAGTTCCTGGTCTCTCTTGAACTGGGGAGCCCAAAACTGGATGCAGTATTCCAGTTGTGGCCTCACCAGTCAAATACTTAGTCTTTTTCATCTTCAGGGTGCCATGCAATTTTTCTGTTTCATTGCCTTTAGTAGCTACTGAGTTACAGACTTAATTTTATATGCACGCTGGATGTGCTTAAATAACTCTTGGATTTATGTGATTAATAGTGATTCTTCTTTGGAATGCCTTACTTGCACACAAGTAATGATAGGCAGTCATGACTCACAGTGTAAATGGCTGTGTGATTTACAAACATAATTGTATGATGCAATACTGTTTCAAAACCAAAGAACCACCTACCTGTTCCGTAAAGCATGGCCAACAGAATGGAGGAAATCCATGCAGTGTCACTATATCCAATGCCAAATTCCCGGATGAGTTCTTTAAAGAAGACACTAACTGCCTTAGGAAAGGCGTAGGAGAATCCTGTGATGATAAAGCAGCCAAAAAGGACAGCCCAGCCCCAGCCTCCATCAGGGGCTTTGACACCAGATGGACCATCGTCAGCTACAACAGCTCCCATGATGAAGCTCAAGAGTGTTCCCTAAGAACCAAAAAAGCAATTAGGGTCTGTAGATATTGGTACAATTATCTAACTAAAAAAAAAAAAAGGCAGAAATTGCACTAAAGTTACAAATAAGATATGGGACTGTTTTAAATACAAATTTTGAAGATGCAGTGCAATTTTAACTGTTCCTTGTTTGGAATAAATAGTCCTTACAAAGCATGCAAAACATAACCCAAAAAATGAGATGCACACAGCTGTGTTTTAAATGGATGCCCCCTCACAGCGCTCTCCAAGTCAAAACTGGATTTGAACCAAATTACTGTTTCAGAATAAAACTGGGGCCGTTACAGCAGTGGAGGGATGCGTTTGACAGGCACAAATGTGCAGCAACAACTGCATTAAAGTCTGCAGGATTTTTGTTACAACACTTTTTTCATATGAAGCTATGGACTGAGGAGACTTGGATGCAGAATCCTGGTGCATCACGAGCATCCTGAGCAACAGCAGACAAACCTCCCAGGCTCCTTTTTCCCCATGGAGAAGAGCAACACTGCCCTGACGCACCCCTGTCTCGAAAAAGTTGATCCCTTGGAGCTTCAGATGAGCTGTCGGTTCTCATGACACCGTAATATGAATGGGAACAGGGAAAATGCTGACTCCCAACAGCTCGGCTCACGCGTCTGTAACACCACAAAGAAGATGGAGTCCAGGGGCAGGAGGAACCATCACTCCCCGCCACTTCCACGTTGTCAGACACAACATTTCATTCGGAGTGAATGTTTAAAACGGTGGGGGACGGGTGGTACGATTCTTATTCTTTTGTCTTAACCATCTAGCGCCGACACCAAGTCGGTAACAACAGGTGAGCGTGTTTTGTTGAAAAACAGGGACCCTCAGTCTCAGATCGCACCGGACATAAATAGTTTCCCGCCGGGGGCAGACACGGCTCACGGGGCCCCTCCCTCTGAGGCGGCTCCCGTGGCCGGGCCCCTCTCCCTGAGGCGCTGTCGGGGTAGCACCCGAGACCCGCGGTGCCGGGCCCATGCAGCCGGCACCCCCGCCATCTCCGACGGCTTCTGGGGCGAGTCACCGCTTAAAGCTCCTCGGCCGAGCCCCATGCAAACGCCACCCGGAGGCGGGGCCCGGTTACGGCCGCGCCGCGACCCCTTTGGGCACGGTCCGACCGGAGCCGCTCCCGCCCGTGGCTGCCGGCAGTGGCCCGGGGCAGAGCCCTCTCGCCGCGGCCCCGCCTGACCCGGCCACGCTGACGTGCAGCGGCGCGAACCACCTCAGCAGGGTGCGCGCGGCGCCAGCGCCCGCCGCACTGAGACGTGCGGGACGTGACCGGGCAGGGGGGAGGAGCCTCCGCAGCACAGGCTGCGCGCGCTGCTCCCGCGCAGCGGCCCCGGGCTGAGGCTGTGGTGTGTTGTCCCCCCACCCCTCCGCC
>VXBJ01004339.1:941544-1000248 GCA_013400055.1 Nycticryphes semicollaris | reverse complement strand
TTAAAATAATCGCGGGTAAAAAAATCCTCCTTTCCCGCCCGGGCAGAGCCGCCGAGGGGGTGGGGGAGAAAGGGGTGGGCAGAGTCCGGCTGAGCGGGCAGGCGCTGCCGGCATCGATTGAACGGGCTGGCCGTGCTGCCCGCACTGCCCGCTCTGCCGGCATCGCCTGCCCGGGCTGCCCTCGCGCTGCCCGCTCCGCCGCCGGTGCGAGCTCCTTGGGGCGGAGGGACGCGGGGCGCAGTTTGCAGCTTTCGTGCCTTCTCTTCACCTTGTAAAATCGCCACGAGTTCACACGGATGGCTATTTAGTGGCCCTACGATGCTGCAACACATCGGCTTGCGTTTTAGTCGTACTTCTTCTGTTCTTTGGCAATGGGCAGAGTTTGCTGTGTTTGTGTCGGCTGTGGTACAATGACATAGGGCTCTCTTGACGTTTTATTTATGACCTTATCCGTTAGAGTTCAGTGGCTAGTCGCAAGCATTATGAAGTGATCACCTAAGTTATTATCCTTTGTATGAATCTTTTTTTCTCTTCAGAAACGCCAACAGCCTTACCAAAATTTGAGCAGATCTGAGATACAGTCATAGTTTAGGTAGATGTTAGTCTTGGAGAACTTATTTTGTGTGCAAATGAATATAAAAAGAACTTAAACAAAGTATTATTACACACATGATATCTATAACTAGGACTTTGATAACTGTTATATAAAGTGTGTAAAGTTTGTATTAATAAATTTTTGTAAACAACGCAATTTCGTCTAATGTTTGGGGGAAAGAAAACTAGAATTTAACAGTGAAAGCTGCATTTCATTTTAATTTTTTTTAATTACTTCATTTTTAAGCAGCGTTGTTCTAACTTTTCGTGCCTGGGATATATTTTATTAAATCTCCACATTTTATCATCAAATAACCTCTAACATTTTTTACCGATGGTAACTTCTCTGTTCCAATAAACTAAACAAAACTGCTGAAGTAAAGAGCCTAGTTTCACACACACCAGTTTAAGAATACTCTCTTAAATATGCAAACCAAACCAGTCGGTGCCTGTCGTCCATTCCTCTAACAATTCCTGTGCTTAGAAGCCGTTTATTTTAAGCGGATTCGCTGTTTGATGAGATCTTTACCTAATCCGCTTTTAATGAACATTCCGTATGTGATAATGTGCTTCCCCGCATCACCGGGCTTGAGCAACGGCAGCATCTTTCTTTGGATTAAAAATGTACTGGGCTGTCCTAAAAGTGATACTGCAATACAACAAAAAGTTCCTTAGATTTTACAGGGTAATTCGTGGCTACAATGAATAAGCACAGACAGGCAGGGTGGTTTGTCGGCACAACACGGAGGTTAGGATATTCGACCTTCAATCCTCACTTTACTTTAGCAATAGCTGCTTATGATTATTATTTTTATTGTAGCTCAGGGACTTTATTTGACTATGTTGGAAAGTATCAGCAATTTAGTTTAAACTAAACTCTATTTCCTTCTAAGATCATGCAATTAAAAACTAAAGCACAGGAATTAAATGACAATTTCCTAGCAATTTATTTTTTAAAACACTAAGTCCAGGATTTGAAACATATTGGTCATATCATCTCTGCCACGAATTCACTTTCCAGGCTAGTTACAACAACATAATTTCACTGACTAACTGGAAAACACTGAGAGAACTTAGAAAGCTGGTGGGCTCACTGGTTTGTGTTAGGTATTAGTGCAAAGCGAGATGAAAGTTCTGATTAAATGCAGATTGGGTCAGACAATAATGCAAATAAATACCTGTTGGGGGGAGGGGGAGAGGACGATGATTTCTCAGTCTGATAGCTGAGAAACTAACTCACCTAACTGCTGTTAGGTTTATTCAGTAATTGTGCAGTGCTCACATATAATCACACCACATTTCCTGCCCATCTAAACTGAAAAGGTGAAAAGAGATCCAAGCTGAACACCTTCTTGGTATCTTTCGGTAGACAAAGGAGAAAACTTGGGATTGGTCTACCTGAAAAATAAGGAAGGTCATCTACTTCAAATCCTGGCACTTGTTGAAGATGTGAAGAAGATGGAAAATTTTGCAGTAGATGACATGGAGATGGTCCTAGCCTCACTCTACTGGAATTCCTCTTTAGCAAATCAAATATGATTTAATGAAGCAGCTCTGCTATGTTCCCAGTGATTTAAACTGCCATCTGAAAAGATACACTTGGAAAATGTGCAATACTGAGTCTTACAACAGGAGTTTTGTGGGGATTGGTGATGTTCTGTATGCTCCTGTATGACTAGCAGCAGAAATGGAGAAAGCTGGCTGAGGAAACACGAATGACTAGACAAAACATGATTTCGGAGACTTGCATTATAAAAACCTCCTGACATTCAAAATGTCAAACTCCAGTCAGTAAAGGATGCTGAACAGAACAGGACAGACTGCTTCAGATTCCAGACCTCAGAAACGTGGTGCAACACCACATCTAGCACAGAGCATCAGAACCAGGAGAGCATGGACAAATCAATTTCTGTAGAGCCCTGGTGTAAAGTCAGCTGTGGCCAGCATCTGCCTTTCACAAGATTTGCTTGTGAGGGTGCTGATCTGCCTTCCAAGAGGCTTTCAGCCTTCTTTGATAAACAAAGTTCATCTATTGGTTGTGCACATTTTCACCTAGAGTTAAGGAAAACAGAAAATCAGGAGGAAGACTGATCTTTTGGGGGTTTGTTACTAGATACTTTCGCAGCTTAATTTCCGGTTCCAGGCTAAATCACTTAGTCTTCCAGAAAAACCTCCAGGAAAATTACATTCCTGAAAATTTTAAGGACCTCATTCTTAGCCTCTAGAAGCACATGTCCTTTTAACTACACTCATAGATTTTTAAGACCCAAGGGGACTCTTATGATCACCTACTCTATCTTAGATAATACAGGGCATAGGATTTCATGGAGTCTTTCATTTAGCATTTAATTTCTGAGTGAGCTGTTCTGTATTGATTGCAGAACTCACAGGAATGACAAATTTGCTGGATAAGTTGTTCCAACTGTGGCATTTTAGCTCTATGTTCCTTGTTTCATTTTATCTCATTTTTGATTCTAAGAGATTTGTAGCCTGCTGAAGAACCTCTAATGACTGTAGATTTTCCCCTCCATGTAGGTAGACTTAGATATTTACTCTCCTCTATGCCCTTTCTTTGAGGTATCAAGATTGACGTTTAAGTGCTTGCCATGAAGGAGGTTTTTCATAGATGGTATTATTTTTGAATGATTTGTATTTATTAACATCTTTTGTAAAGTGTTGAGTCTAGAAATGGTTACAGTACCCAGCAATGACTAGCCTGAGGATGTGGCAAAAAGTAGTAACTTTCCTCTTCTTCCTCAGGGGCTCCTCATTGCTAAAAGGATCGCATTTGCTCTCTTGGTCATTTCACCAGTGGGAGATCAGAATCTGTTCATAATCCTTTCTCACACCTTGTTTCTTTTCCGGATGATTACTTCACATGCACAGAGGTCCTGGCCTGAAAGTGACACCATCATTCTTGCTTCCTATTTTGTACTACTTTGTGTTAAATTGTCTTAAGGCACAATATTTTTCCTGCACAATCACCATGCTTTGTCATCTCAGTTGTCACCTGGCACCCATTCCTGTCACCTTTAGACAGAGCAGACCCATTCCAGCAAGGTCATTTGTGCATCATGATACACGGGCCCAGCCCAGCTCTGGTATAGATCTGTGTAATTATGCCAGAGAAGGATTTGGCCCAGTATAAGTACCAGTCCTGGGACAGAGCAAGTCAGATTGACTTGTAGCAGGCTGCTGGTCAAATCTCATTCTTTTGCACTTGGGTTACTAGAATCAATCCCACCCTGGTGTAGCTGAGCGCTCATTCACTCTAAACCTACATGGGGTGTCTGGAAGTGCTTTTTGCTAAAACTGACCATGATTCAGTTACTTACCTGGAGTCTATAGAGAAGAGAAGCAGTATCTGATGCATTAGAGGTAATGTGATTAAACTGGTAAGGTAGAGTAAGTGTAAAACCTAATGTCTCTTTTGTAATTATTAGTTAACTTGCTGTTGATAGCTTATTCAAGCCTCAAAATGGGATTTAGTTTTGAACAAGGATATTTAAGAATGAGAAATATTCCAGTTTATAAGCAGAGGAGACAACCATCTTATGTTTTCCATTTATATAAGAGTGCTTGTTTTACAACTTTGATAATGAAATATCTATGATAGATATATTGATCTCTGTAACAGTATAATTCCTTTATGTAGATCACAGAGAGACGACCTCTTTCTCTTCAGGCTCTGAGATGAATTTCAGATATTCCACTTCAAAAAGAACCTCGTGGAGATTCATGGCAGTATGAAGTAGAGAAATTGGACAGAAAAATGGCAGTCACTTCTGCTTCCTCTGTAGTGTCCTCCAGCATCTCAATATCAGGATATGAGGAATTGCATAGGTATAATTGGATGGGAAAGGATCTAGCATGAGCAATCAGCTCCCAGATGACATTCCCAACATAGAAATGTGAATTGGAGAAAGGAGAGGGATGTTGAGATTGAACAGTTTTACAAGAAAGGGAATTTCCATTGCCATCTTCCATGGATCCCTCAAAATAAGCATCCAAGGAGGAGCCTGCTTTTCTCATTTGCTGGATCAAGTACTTGGGATTGAAAGGCCCACTGATTTCAGACTGATATTGAAGGGTAGAAACACTTTAATAAAAATTATGTGTGTTTTTTTTCCTCTTTGTTACATGTTTCTGAAAGTCTTGTGTTTTTTTCTCTGACTCTGCTCATATTGGAAAGGTTGGTAAGCCTCATATGCTGCCCATTTTTTCAGCATTAATATGCTCTTCTGGTAGTGTATATCCAATATCGTATGTATATTTATAGGTGGAGAGGGCAGACTGAGAAAATAGTTGCCCAGGCTAAAGGGTTTACCATTCAAGATTTGACAACAGATCTAAATATATATTCATTTTGGACAGATTAGATTAGACTCAGCCTATGGCTGATCTCTGTTTTGACATTTATCTCCACGGTGAGAAGAATGGTTACTTTTGAGTGGTAGAGTGATGAATAAATGACTGTCTTTCCCTCAGGAGCGAAGATTAGTGTCATAAGAAATCAGCCATCATGTATGTTATATGCTGAGCGTGTACTCAGCTCCCATTGCTTGGATGGGACTGAAACTTCCCTGACAGTTTGAGAGAATGAAGAGTGCTTGGGCGGTGTGGGAATCAGGCTGCTCTGAAAGTGGTTAAACTTTTAATCACTTGTGAGCTCTTATGTCACCAACAAAATAACAATATATGTAAATTAATTTGTAAAAATAGCACAAAGAAATCTTTCTTTCCCTTTACATATATATATATACGCATATGTGTATATGCACATGTTTCTAAATCAGACAAAAATGACAACACATTAAAGTTCCAATATTTATGTATTTGCCATAGCTAAACTTAGGCACAACATCTAATTTACACTGACGTCTTTCTTTAACAAGTTTTGTAAGATGAATGATTTAAGTTCAAGGAAGTGCAGTGAGTCATCTGCACGGTGGGCCAGTGGCTGAGCTAAGTTTAGAATCAAGGGGAAGTTTAGATCTTCTGGCTCCAAGTTTTTCCCTTTACATCTCTGCTTTTCTCAAACATTCTCCATTCTTAGTGCATTAAAAAAAAAAAAAAAGAAGAAGAAACTTTCTTCACAGTTTCTTTCTTTTATTTTCTGATTTGATATTTTATATGTAACCTTTGATTCTCTGGTCTTGGATGATAAATCAGCAAGTTCCGTTTAATGAGTTGATCTGAGATTTTAAAATCAGGTTGCCTCATGACCTTGGAAATATTACCTTGTGACATCTCTATTTCAGGAGAACTAAGATGAAAAAGCATAAAAGAAAAATGTGAGGCCTGTTCAAGTGATACCTGAGCAAAGAGGTGTTCCCAGATGCAAGGAAACAAACCAAGCAAAGCCAGGTGAGGCCAGCACAACCCAGCACACCCAGCCCAATCTCTGCGTGCTAGAAATATGTACATAGGGTCTTCTAGGTTGGAAGGGATTTTTAAGACCATTGAGTCCAACCATCAGCCTAACATTACCAAAACCACCACTAAACCATGTCCTTAAGCAACACATCTACACATCTTTTAAGTACATTCAGGGATGGTGACTCAACCACTTCCCTGGGCGGTCTGTTCCAGCACTTGACAAAGTTTTTGCAGAATAAATTTTTCCTAATATCAAATCTAAACCTCCCCTGGCATGACTTGAGGCCATTTCCTCTTGTCCTGTTGCCTGTGACTTGGGAGAAGAGACAGACCCCCACCTCTCTACAACTTCCTTTCAGGTTGTTGCAGAGACCAATAAGGTCTCCTCTCAGTTTCCTTTTCTCCAGGCTGAACACCACCAGTTCCCTCACCCACTCCTCATAAAGACTTGTCCTCAAGACCCTGCACAAGCTTCACTGCCTTTCTCTAGACTCTCTCCAGAATCTTGATGTCTTTCATGTAGTGAGGAGCCCAATACTGAACACAACACTCAAGGTGGGGACTCTCCAGTGGTGAATACAGGACTTCCCTACTAGTTCTGCTCAACACACATAGTCATTCTCTATCGTTCTTTTTCCTCCCAAGACTTTCTGTGTGTCAGTGACTTTCCTTCCAGACCAAGGGAATCACGCAGGTTATGGGGCACCATGGCCTGTGTGAAATCCAGCTCATTCCGGAGGCACCAGGAGGTGCCTCTGAAAGCAAATTCTCGGCCAGAAGGAGTGAAGACCACTGCACTTTCTTCACAAGCAGGCTGCGTCCAGGTGACGAGCCCATTTCCACTGCACCAGGCCCGAGATGTTCTTCATGTGCAACATGGGTTAGAGCCTCGTGCACTCCCCTCCACTCTTGTGGCATCTCCCCCCAGCACAGTCTGACAAATAGGTATTACAAGGCACAACCCATCTCTGATACAAGTTGAATGGTTAATTTGCTTTTGTACGGCTTCTATAGATTTTATTTATTTTTTCCCCTGGGCCAATAAATAGACAAAAACTAAGGGAGACTGCCCAGACTCTTTCAGGCTGAAGTTGTTTAATGATTTCTGGTTTCCCAAGCTGATTGGGTGCATTGCTGTGTTTTGCATC
Organism: Nycticryphes semicollaris; assembly: GCA_013400055.1. Lineage (NCBI taxonomy): Eukaryota > Metazoa > Chordata > Aves > Charadriiformes > Rostratulidae > Nycticryphes > Nycticryphes semicollaris. The sequence goes on along the minus strand of VXBJ01004339.1, from coordinate 993,127 downwards.
AGGAAAGAGTCATGACACCCCTAAGAGGTGATTAAGCCGGGGACTTTGTGTAGCATGCTGTATGCAGACAGGTGGAACATTTATACTGAAAGGAAGCAGTTTTCTGATTGCGTTTGACTTCGCTATAATAAAATGCAGTTATGATTTATAACAGTTTCATTTCATTCTAGTTATACTGCAATGACAGCCTTATTACACCACTGTTTATGCTTTTTGCTAAGCTTAGTCATTGTTTAATCTTATAAACAAAGAGTCAATTTCATGCCTGATAGTTGTTGGAGCTCACGCTCCTGAGCCCTAACAGAGCTGGAGGTACCATTGGATGGGGATGTAAAATCAATTAGATATCCTGGCCATTATAAGAGTCCTACCAGGGGAACCCCAAACTGTTCTTACTGTCCAGTAAAGTTGGGCTTTCAGAGAAAATAAAAATCTTGAAATCTATTAATTATCAGTTTCATCACTGAACAGGAGTACAACTGCAGTTGCACTTTGTTCAGCCTTATTCTACCAATAATGATGGTGTTAATGTCAATGGGGCCACAAGCAGAGGAAAATGCCACTGAATGTGAGTGAGATTCATCACAATCTGACCCTGTCTTATTAAAGATGACTTTTTCAGCATGTGCAGACTTTTCATATTCCAGATCAGTGGTTCCTAAAGGGTGGGCTTCAGAGTCAGAAAAATCACAATAGTTCCCTGTAACTTCACAGTGAACAGCTGTCACTCCTGTAAGATAAATGCCACCTTTTATAAACTGCAGTTACTGTTCACTTTTCTCCACTCTTCTTACATCTCTGCTTTGACCTAGTCTGAGTCATTCTCTGCATGGGAAACCTTTCTTCCTGTGGGTATACATACGACTGGGGTTGTGTACTGATAAAAGGGGTATAATGTATCCTCTGACTCCACAGTGAAATGCTTCTGCCTGGAATTAGGATGCTTGGTACCATGGTGAAGACACAAACCAGAGGGACTTTGTTAGGTTCCCTAGCTATAGACAGATGCCAAGTGGAAAAACAGCCTTTAAATAGCTTGCTCTTGCACCTGTGTGGGTATCAGGTGGGCACAACTTGGGAGTGTGAAGAAGGAGCAGAGGGTGTCCAAAGGCTATGTTTCACCCACTGTGCGGAGACCTTGAGAAAGAACCAAAGGGGAAGAACTCAGTTCCTCCACAGCTGGATTGTGAGAAATAGGGGCTGACTACTTTCCTGCTCAGCTCTTATGGCAAGAGCTTAAGAGAATCTATATGGACCAGGCCAAAGGCTGGCCCAGCAGTTTTGGTGGTGACCAGCAGTTTAAGAAAAATCTACAAATTAGGGCATGCAGAAGGACCATTTTTGCTGAAAAGAGCATCTGGCCATCAGTTAATTAAGAACTCGCTATGCAGTAAGCTGCCTTTAAATGACTGCTTAACAGACGAGGTGGACCTCCATCAATTTGTTGGCTCTCTTTTTACATCCAGTTTTATTTTTAACTTTACTTTAGCAATGAATGTACTATGTGTTCTTGTTATTTGATAAATGACTTTGTTAAATGCATAACTTCCCCTGAAGACTCTGAATATCTATAGTCAAGGTATCATTTCTTGTATGTTCCCAGGCAGGATACGTATTGGCAGTGCTTGGAAGCTATGGAAAAGTCACAGCTCATTAAAACCCCCACATCTTATCTCAGCTATTCTTTTCTGTCCATGTTTTTTTCAGTTTTCTTTAAAATGTAGAGCTTTTTGAAATTTCTTGTTATGACTTACAAGTTATTTCACTTTGCATCTATAGCCAGTGCAGTTACTTTTTATGTATCAGGAGCATTCTGACTTCTATTTCTGTAACAATGCCCCTGGAACAAGTACCACGAGAAAGCATCGAATGATAACTTTCATTCATAACTTTCATAATATGTTTTCCATATTGCTCCAATGCCTGAGTCTGAAATTTCAGAGTGAATTTTTTACAACTAACCTCAAGTAAATCAAGCAGTGTTTCAATATAATTTTGTAATACAAAGCTGTATATTTGGATATTAGCTTTAGCTGGGTCAGCAACTTGACTGAGAATTTGCAGTGTTTACACCGAAATCTTGAAGAAATCACATAATCGTTCACCCAGTGTGAGATTTTCACCAGATTGGTCAGCAACTTGAACTTTTTTTGTTTTGAAAAGTTCTCTTTCATATGTATACACACCCAGTTGTACAGAAATAATAACATTACCACCTAGGGAAAAAGAGGTACTGCTAAAATACCTGCCGAGATTCAGAATACCCAAGGAACGTCCTATGCTCATTTGTTCATCAGATGTGCTATGCACCCATTATTTCTTTGAAGCGTACTGAGAGCTGCTGCTAGTGCTTGCTGCATTTTGTGTCTGAAACAATTTCAAGTACAGAATTTCAATGACTTTCTGCATGTAGAGCAATCGGCCCTGGCTCATTGTCATAGGAATGTGAAAGAGGCAGGGAAGTACTGCTGCCTTACTCTGACCACTTCAAATGAGGATGCTTCGCATCACGGTGAAAGACATAAGCCAGCAGGAGTTTGTTAGAGTCTGGCTGCCTTAATCAGAAAAAGAATCTGGTGAGCTGAAGATGTCCAGATGGGTTTATAAAGGATGAAAATAACAGGCTGTGTCCTTCCCCTTATGATGAGAAATAATCCCACGTTGGATATGCTTCCACAACATACCACCTGCGCTGCCACCAGGGTACATTCTCTGGTAGAGTCTTGAGCGATCATGAGTAAAGGTGAGCAGGACTCCGTGAATTCAGCAGGAGCTCTGTGCTGTGACTCAAAGGGGGAAATAGTGTTACAGAATGAGAGGGTACATCCAGGAAAGAGGACTCGATCCAATCAGCAAACTTCATTGGTACCGGGAAAACTTCAGGTAACATGACCAGGGAAATCTTCGGGTAAGGCTTTGGACTGGCAGAGGGCTGTGCTTTGGCACTGAGGTTCATTCTGACAGGGAAGCACAAAAATCAAATTGTCTTTTGCTGACAAATCCATTGCTTGGTTGAGTACCTTATACCAACCATCATGGGAAAGACCAAGCTGGCCATAGAGTGGACTTCCTGCTCTAGCGAGTGTATAATTCTGGGTGGAAAACAAGGCAGAATTCATATCAGATGAATCAAAGTGACATATACATGGAGGTTAGATCAGTTTGTTATGTTTCCATGCCAGCAGAAAGCCAGCAGATAATTTTTTTAAAGGACTTGGGGACCATTTTCTCAAGAGTTTTAGAAGAGAAAGGATGGAATTATGAGTTCTGGTTCTGCTGGGAGTAATTGTGGCGATGATGTGAGCTTCAAACCAAATGCCTTTCCCCATGCCTCACAGCTACTTGCACTCTCCTCTCAGCTTCTCAGTGACCAGACCCTCACCTCTCCTTCTCAGCCTGCATGTGGAACAGTCTGTGAAATAGATTTCTCCTTCCAGCTGCGTAAAATATTTTAAATAAAACTTTTGCCAAACCCTCAGTCTTCCTGGTCAGTGGAAGAGAGGGGATTGCTCGCTGGGGCTTCCTTCTTGTCCTGCAGCCTTGCAGGGCTGGAAACCACATAGAGCAGATGTGCACTTGCAGGTGGTACTTTAATGTGGATATTGATGTAGAATGGTATTGAGCATAAATGCTATTCTGTTTAATGAAGCCTCAGCTGGAAAACCTGGAGAGTCTCAGTGGACCAGTGCTGCAGGGGTGGCCTGATGCCTTCGCCAAAGGTATGGAGGTAGGGTGAGTGGCCCTTTCGTGTATGTGCTGCTCACATACAGCAGGAAAGACAAAGAGTAACCAAAGTTAGCCTTAAAATTCAGGTTGTGCTCTACAGAGAGCTAATACAGCACCCACATGTATCGATTATTCTAACTCTGTACAGACTGTGCAGATCCTATTTTAGATCTTGGTTTTTAGCCTTAATAAGTATAAATGACACAGGTTTGCTGTTAACAAGCAACTTGTCTCTTTGATCTGAGTGAAAGCAGGGACAAGTTGCTGGGCAGCTGTTGCTCCTGGATCACTGTGCTTGTTATGATAAATTAGCTTTGTAGGATGGTGGTAGGTGTATCCTACACCTGACATTGGGGGCTGGAGCCTCCAGGAGGAAGAGGTGGCTCGGTGCCAGAGACAACACTGTGTTCATGTACCTCCAACGTAGCAGTACAGATGCCTGAAGTTCACTGGTGTCTCTGTCCTCGTAACGTACACCAATTTTCTGTGGTCAGGGTTCCACCTGATTGCTTGAAGTCCTGACTTAAAAAAACATTTGGCTGTTTGGCAGAATCCACAACCCAGATGTTACCTCACTTATTTACTGTTCAGGGTGTCATCTTCTAGGCTTGCTTGGGAGGGATGTTACCCTTGCAGGACACAGCATCAGGCAGAACCAGTGATTAAGCTGTTAGCGGAGGAAATGGGGGTCACACCCTGGTCACTTGCTTTCCAATAAGAAAGTCAGGGAGGTCTTTAATAATCTGCTGTCCCTCAAGGAGCAGAAGAGTAGAATGTGGTTGAACTGCAAGTTAACTTTTCTCCCGTGTAATGTCTTCTTTCAATGGCTGTTAAGTTGTAGAGCCATATTGGACCCTACTTGCATGAAGAAGTAAGTTGGATGAAAGGGTCTTCTGTAACCAGAGGATTTGGAAAAAGGTAGGAAAAATATCTGGGAGAAAGATGAGAACCAGCTATGTATTATTACATTGTTAGTGCTGTACTTTAATGCTTCAGAAATGCTTTTTGTAATTAACAACTACTTCAGAATAACTCACTTTACTTTAAAACTTGCAGTAGTAAGCAACTGCAATTCCCTTATGCCATTGCCCATGTTACTGCTGGTCCTTAGTTCTATGTAGTTAAATATATTGCAATGCAGATGCATAGAATTATTGACTTCATTTTTCAAGGTTTGACTTTAGAAATATGAGCTTCTTTTATATCTGCACAGTATCACCAGGTCTTTGTACTGTCTCTGAGCCCTGTGGATTTAACCTTCCTTTTTGTTTGCAAGTCAATAATGTTTATACTTTCTATTTTTAACATTTAATTTTTTTCACCTATTTTAGAAATCTGTCAACAGGCAAAAATACACTTAAGCATTTCAATGACCAGTGGAGTTGTTGGATATTATCAGGTATATTTGTCACTGTTCAAGAATGAGGGTTTATACTTTTTTATTTTAGAAATATATCTAGCAGCAGTTTCTGTGAGGTATGTGCACACACATCTGCACATAACTATTTATATCTGTATGTATCATTTTTATTGGAGTAAATATAATTTTCTTGCAATAAAGAAACAAATCTGCAGACACTTCAGATTTCAATAATATTTGTTGTTTTTCCTGCAAATCAGGAAGAAAACCTGTTTTTTCTGCCTGATTTCAATTTCTAGAATTCTTATGTCCATATACAATGGAAATGCATATTAGTACACATACAGAAAAAAAAGAGAAATGTCATAATCTGGAGATTTCTCAGGAAGCATCAATTCTGCAGTGCTTTCAAACAGAGCTCTTGATCTACAGCTTTATGTTACAAAATTGTATCTTGGCTGGATGAGCTTAATTCTTCTGTATGTGATAAAAAAATATTTTAAAAAGTGAGTATAAATGTAAATTATAGCTATTTTGTGCCCATCTTGCACAGCCGGGGAAATGTAAAAGGGTTTTTGTCTGAATGAAACATTGCACGTTACGGTAGTGTAGGGAGAGAGATGCCCTGAGGTTACTGTTTGTCCTTCATATGTGCAAACTCACCAGCTTGGACATGTCTGGCTCTAGGATGCTCTTTGTGCTCCTAGGCACACTTTTGGTGACAGAGAAGTGAAGCCATGATCAGCCAAAAAGCTGCAGCAACGTGTGGTAGAGTTGCATTATCATTTTATAGTATGTATAAGACATTATATTGTTAACAAGTGTTTGGGGCACCCCAGAATGGGTTCTTGCTCAGAAACATTAAAATGTGGAAATTGCTATTATTACTATTCCAGAGAACATGCTTACAAAATCAGAATATTTTATACTGATGTATTATTTTTACTATTTATTTATTACTTCTATTGCCATAGCAACTAGGATCTCAGTCACAGACAAAATCCCCACTCTGCTAGGAAGTGCACAAACAAGAAAAACACATGAGGAGCTCATATTCGCTTTAATAAAGTGTTCTTAATTTTAAAAGGTCTCTGAGGTCACACATGCTACTGCAGACAATAAATACAAAGCAAGTCCCAATATAAACAGATAAATACCATCACAATCAGGCCCTCAGTGATAACTTGGCTGTCTGCTGAAACTTCTCGGAAAAATGTTAACATTATCAGCAGACCTTGAACCATACCCTTAAGGAAATAAATTCAGACTCTATCAAGCCAAGAAGGAAGGGCCAGACAAGGACATCACGCTGCAGCACCTCTGTGTTTACTGGGTGGATGGTTAGTAGGACGATCTCCACTGATCTGTCTGGGCACAACCTCCTCAAGTGAAGAAAGCTATGCAATGTTCTTTGGTACAGACTTTGGGCTTTAATGAACCCAGGACCTGGAAATATTCCTTTCCCCATTAGCTTGCCATTGACCTGAGAGAACCTTCATATTTGTTAAGAAGAAAAGTTGTCAACCCTCCATAGAACCTATCAGCCTGTGAATCCCATAGGGAAGCGCTACAGAATGGACCATGATTACATAAAGCAACGACCTTCTTAAATTCTCCTGCATTTCAGAGAATATCGATTTCTAGCACAGTATTGAGCTGTGTAATATGAATGCTATTTTATATTCCAGAAATGTTAGCTCTGTTAATGCCTTGAAATCTTCCTTCAATTTTTAGTGCCCTAAGAGAAAGCTGATTAACTCCTTCCCTTGCTTCAATATCTCTTTATTTTTGTTTCCCATTTATTTTTTTCCTATCTCTCAACCTTTTTTTCTGCAGTGTGTTACGGACACAACTTGCTGCCAAGTGAAGACACAATTTATTTTGTCATTTTAAGGCAGGGAGTTTGCATGATGCGCGTAGCTTTGTATGATTTCAAAGCAAATACAACACAACATGTATGTGCTAATTAAACACACCATATTAATAATGTGGCAGCATGTGGCCCTCATAACTCTGGCAGCTGTAAGAAGAGTCCTGAGGGAGGCATATTTCTTCAGACTCAATTGCTGTAAGGATCTTTGCAGGGAGGCCCTCCATTTTTTTTTTTTCTGAAGGCACGATGCTTGTGGGGGATGTGCTCTTGTCTAATAGTCTAACATTGACAGCACACTGCCCCTCGCCCCTTTTCTTTCCACACTAAATTGATGATAAACCTTCCTGGTCACCCTGTAAAGTAGAAGAGAGAACTAAAACCACAGTGTTTCAAACCAGCAGGACCTTAGGAAACAAGAGTGCCGGCAATATTGCTTCAGAAGGGGGGATTCAGCTGGCGTGAAGTCTTGCTGTTTGCAAGCAGTTTCACTTATCACCCAGGAGAAACGTGAAGGCAGGGGCTTTTCTCATCCATCCCCGGCATGAGCTGCAGTGCCTGGAGACTGGCTTTGTTCACAGGCACAGCTGGCCAGCACTGAAGGCTGCACCCGGGCCCCTCGGAGCTCTTGCTACAGGCTACAAGCCTGTCAAATGCACCTTTTGAAGCTGGAGAGGGGTGTAAGCCTTCTGTGATGATGCAGTCAGGGAGATTTGCTCATTTTCTCCTCCTTTTTAACAAGTATGGATTTATAAGTAACTTGATTTAACTTTCTGATTTGAGGAAAGCTTTACAGAAACAGACTGGGCTCCTCTGCTTGAAAAGCATGGCACTTTGGATACTACAAGGTCAATCCTATCTTCTGCCCATTCTGTTATATGATAAAAATATACATACCATAAAGAAATGAAAAGATGAATGGAAAACATTACCATCACAACTGAAGGAGGGCAAGCTTTTGAGGTTTGTTCTGTCACTATTTGGACAAAATGCCCATTTCTGTGTATGAGGCCATTAATTCAAATGCCCAGACAGTTTGCTATTAATAGACAAACCAAAGAAAAAACAATTCAGAATTGGTGCTAGAAAATTTTCAAGGTCAAGTGACAGCATTAAGCTCTCATAATTTTTTATCTGCATATACCTACAGATTAGGTAGCTGAAGTCATTAATTATGTCATATATTGGTTTAAAGGTTTCAGAATGGGTCTGGAGGATGAGGGGAAAGTGCTCTCAAAACTGGACCCTAAGGTTTTCCCAAATATGCAGGAGAGATTGAAGTCCAGGCAGGTGAATAGCACTGATTTGAGTAAAGAAGGTCAAATGAGTGGACAGGCTGCGTGCGCTGCACAGTTCAACTCTAATGGGCTGGGATTAACATAGTCTCTTTCCTTTCAGCTACCTTCTGCCTCCATGCTTGGTGACTGCCTCTTTTGAATATTTTTAGGAGGACAGTTCAAAAGAAAGACTAGGAGGCCGACATGCTAAGGGCTTTGGAGAATATTTTTGTAAGACCCTTTTAGTTATAGGCATTGGCTCAGGTTTGACTCGAAAAAATTTGCCTGCTGGCTGTACTGAGCTGTTATGTTTGAGTATCTGGAGATCATTTGGCACACTCTGTTATTGAGTCCTGACCCGAGGTCTCTGTTACGAACACATCTTTGAGTTTCAGTCATTTCCATCTTTAGCTTTTTAGGGGTACTTCTGATGGTTGACAGATATTTTGTAGCTGGACACACACCAGTGCTACCAACGTCAGTCCAGTGGCTCTTTGCCTCTGGCTCCTGGACTGCGTGTCTTCCCTGTACACTACCACCTGCTGAGGAGCTAATTCAGAAGAGATGCCTTTTCCCACTTTATCTTGCATTAATTAAGCTTTCTTACGCTCCCCAGGATACAGATGAGTAAATTCCCTTCCTTGCCAGCCAAGATAGGATAAGTGGCTGTTTCGGCGCTTAGGCACACCCTGTCGGCTTCATGCAAGGGATGTTAATTCACCTCTCTTCGGTTTTTGGCCCTGAATGCCTGTTCCTGCCAAGTGTACTGTGGGAATGGGTGTTAAATGTTACTGTCACTTATAGTATACGAAAGATGATAAATACTGTGGAGACAAGCTGTGAAGAACGAAGACAAGAAGCTGATGTTTGGTGTGAATGAAGAGGGGGAAGACTGTGAAAAGTGAAATCACATGCTCAGAGCAAAAGGCTAGGAAAGTTTTTTTCACTGTAATATTATGAATGGGAATAGGTGGCAATGTTATATTTGACAAATTTGTAGAAGATGATGTTAGTCAAGATGGGAGATAGTGAAAGCCTGGAGGAGTGTTTTAGGTTATGAATGAGAATAAAAGCATGTAACTTATAACAGTAATGTAAAAAGAGGGAGTAAGAAACAATGGGGGATTAAGCTAAAGGCTGTTCCAAGGCTATGGGCCTGAGGAGCTGGAGAAGAGGAAGGAGAGTGGTATTTCCATAGTGACACAGAAAAGGGAAAAATGTTAGAGGGAAAGACGAAGAGACCTATGCTGACCATGCCACTCTTAAGCAGAAGGCTGAAACATGGAGCAGGTACTTTATTTATTTATTTTGCAGATGAAATTATCTGGAATTTGATTATCTGTATAATTATCTTTAAATGAATTATCTGGAGACAACATGAGAAGAAACAGAGACAGAGCTCAGGTGTAGAAGGCTTCTGTAGTAAACTGGAGGAAAGAATGAGGAAAATCCTTTGAAAGGTATGCTGAAAGTGCAGTTAGAGGGGAAAGAGGAGAATGAAGACAGAGATGAGTCAAGCAAAGTCCATGGAGACCAGCTTTCCAAGAGGAAGAGCCTTGCAGGAAGGTTGGAGAGGGTGACAAAGGGTGTTAGTTCTGGCTTTTATGGAATGATTCATGAGCGAGTTTGGTGAAAATGTGACTTAGTCAGTGGAGGGTAAAGGAAAGAAGTTATTAAAGAAAGGGCTTAAGACTGAACTTGATTGGAGGAGCTCCACTTGCAGACAGAAAAGTTGGATGGGATGGCAAATAGAGAGGAGAGAAAAGTCAAAGGTTTATTTCTAAAAAGACCCTTATATTGTGAGGTGAAAAATCCTGAGGAAATTGAGAAATAGAAATAATAAGGAGGGAGTGAAAGAGAGCCAGCTGGCTTAAAAGACAAGCTTGGAAGAAACTAGAAAGATGCTTGTCTGCTTAGAATGAATATTGCAGATTATATGTCCTACATGTCCTGAAGAAGAAGAAAAGTTCTGGAAGGGAAGGAGCTTTGAAAAACTTGACAGTTTTAATTCAAAATAAGTTGGTGAAATTCTGTGCAGCAGGAGAAGTGTATGGTTGGGAAGGGTGAAACGGAGGAGGAAAAGCAAAAGACAGATGAAGAAATGAATCAAAGGTGGAAAAAATCTATCAACTCTGAAAATGTGGGATTCAGTTGAAGTATAGAAGCAGAGAGATTTTCTTTTGCCCATGGATGTGAGCAACTGAAGGAGAAAGGAATAAATTCAGAGGGTGTTGCCCAGGCTGGAGAGAGGAGAAACAGAGGAAAGAGGAGGTGGGGATGTGCTGTGGGTCAGGAGAACTGAGAGTGAGAAAAGAAGTGAGTGGAGAGAGGCAGGGTCTGGAGAACTTCATGAGCATGTGATAAGAGAAGCAAGAGAAAGAGGGGAGCAGGATACACTGGAGAACAGAAGGAGGGTTATCTATGCTTGTGATCTGGGCATGGGAACAAGGTAAATGGAGGAGAGAGATGATTGATGTTCATTTGTCAAGACAGGGAGAGGAATTTTCAGACCAGGCTGGCAAGTCAAATGGAAAAGCAAAGCTGATCTATGGGAAAGGAATTAGTTGTACTATCAACACAGTACTTGAAGATGTAGAACATAGGTGAGGAAAGATATTCTATGATTCTGTGAAAGCTGGGAAGAGAGGAAGAGAGAGACAGGAGTCTAAAATTGGAATAAACAGTGAGAAAGCTTGCAATTTTTAACACTTGTAATTGGGATAGAGTTTATTTCATAATAAAGTTGTAACTTCTGATATGTCTGATAATGTTGTTGCCTTTATAACTTGTGATAACAATGGCTTGCTTTTTAATATTAAGCTTAATGTTACTCATTAGTTTTTATGTTTCTTTCCAAAATTCAAATTGTCCATACATAATATATTAAAGTGATTTTCTGTGGGGTCCCATTAATATTCTCCTCAGAATGCCATCTCCTTAGTGCAGAGTCTGTGATATACTCATTTATATCGAAAGGCTCCTTAGGACTTAAAAATATTAAGCTGACTGAACAATGTATTAACTTAAATCATTAGTCAATGGCTAAGAAATAATGAAGTGTTTCCTAGATCAATAGGTAGTGTGAATTAATAGGAAAATATGTACTGAAGGAAACTGAATGGAATTTTTATGAATGTCAGAGTAATGTTGATAAAGGTCAGCATTGAAATAGGTATCTCTTATTTGTAGAGCTGAATGTAGAAGACAGAACAAATGTGTAGCACCTCACATATATATATATTTTTATATATATGAAATATAGCAACAATACCTAGCTAGAAGTAGGAGCCTCATGATTTCTCAGAAGGCTAGAACTTTTTGCTAAAAATCTGGGAAAATCTGAAGCACATTCTTATTCTAAATCTTTGCCGACCTGATGATGTATCTGAGATCAACAGATCTTACAAAGCCAGACACTTTATGCATGACAAGTGTCACTATAATTTTCCAATTAAAAGCTTTTTTCTTTTTTTCCCATTAAAAGCACAAGATTGCACTTCCATTGGAATGGATTCCCTTAGTCATCTAATGTGTTTTTGTAATCCAGCCATTTCTTTTCAAAACTGGCTTTCAGATGTATTAGAAGCTTAATTAAAGTGCCTTCCTTTGATGTTTACTTCTCTAGATTTCTCATGGGTAGCTGTTAAGACTTCTTCTGGATGTGACCCTTATTTATGGAGGGATTTTTTGATAACATTATATCACTGTAACTGAGAAATAAATCTCATCTATTGTACTACTAGCCCTTTCTTCATGGGCAGAAAACTGTAAACTGGCTTGACTGTAGAGGAGAATTCAAAGCATGGTGTCACCTCCATGAGCTGTGATATCTCCTTTTCTGCTTTTCGATGTTGTTCTTATGCAAAAGATCTTTAACTTCTTTTCATCTTAGGGAATGTCCACAGAAACACAAAGAGATAAGAGATGGAGCTACTGTAGATTAATGTCCTGATTTGAGGTTCCATTTGCACACGTCATGAGAGCATTAAGTGTCCGTCTCCCCTGCCCCCTGCCATCCCCCTCACTGAATTAGAAGGTATTAATTTCTCACTGTGTTCAGCTGTTGGGCTGTGTTTTGTTTTGTACTTGTCACAGGCAATGAGGAAACTCAGTGACAGTTTTTGCAGGTCACCTGACAAGGGCTAGTCATTAATTGGTGGTAAATGGTCTCTTGTGGTCATGTGTATGCCATAGCCACAGCACATGAACACTGCTGGGTCTCTCTTCTCCTGGGTTTACTTCTTATATGGTAGTGGAGACATGTCAGGACCATGGTCATGAATGTCAGTTCCTGTTTCTTCTGTCAGTCTCACACTGTGCCTTGCTTTAAAACTCTTGCAACTGCTAAAAGATCAAATAAGTGATTATCTCAGGCCACCAGTCAGTCATCTTGCTCATGCCTGAATACAGTGCCCTTATTTACCATGTAGGAAAGATTTGCCCTTGCTGTTATGAACGTAATCAGAGCTGGGAAGCTGTTGGAAACCTTCACCGCCTTTGAGAATTGCAGAAAAAGAAGAGTTGATGAACTTGATGAAAGTTGGGCTGAGCAAAGGGCTACATCTATGTGAGGAAATTAAGCGGTGCCAGTGAAGGCTCCAGGCCACAAGCACCTGATTGCATTGTTATTGTTGCGACAGCCCATAAACAGCACAATTGTGACCCACAGAAAGTAACAGCTCCCAGCCATGGAGTGATTCAGGAGCTAGAAATTCCCAAAAGGTAGTTTGACCTCTTGGAGGCTGAGTGATTTTAAAGGCATGGACTGGGCTAGTCTGTGCCTGTAGGTCTCAGAGCAAGAGTGCAGACTGAGGTAAATTTAATTAACTAACGTGAAGAAGCCTTACAGAGCTATACATTACATGTGTCAGGAAAGTCTAGAAGAAGAGTAAGTGGTCTGTTGTGTTGCTCACCAGTGAAAAGGTGAACTGAGTCAGTCAACGGTGGAGGTAGGGACAGTACTCTTCACAAAGGGATCTATATTATAGCAGACGTCATTTCTTGAATCTTCATTTTTTTTAATGTCCAAACATTTGTTCTAGAGATGAATCATCATTCTTATTGAGCTTCATACAAGCTATAAACGTCTTCATTTTACAGCTCCTGCAGTAAGAAAATATTAAGTAAATAGGCTTGTGGGTAAAATATAACAACAGATTAATGCCATTTTTCTATTTATTTCCTATGGCTAGCCATCTCTAGGAAGCAAGCTAAGAGAAGCATGTATGGGGGATCTATGATTCCCCACATGATATTTTACAGAATTATTACTATATAAGGATAATTTTGCCTTTTCTAAGTGATGGTCATAACCATTAGAAGTTTGCACTGACTTTTTTTTTTGTTTGTTTATTTTAATGAGCTCTAAGGGGTGCTTGAGGGATAGATGAGTTGACCTAAATTTTCTCTTCGAACTTGGACAAACCTTTAATGGAGCCTTATAAAATTCAGTTTCATTTAATTTTTCTTTTGTCTGAATAGGTTGAAAGAAAGGAACTTCTACACGTTCCTGCCTGCTAAGTGATTTGGCATAGCCAATACCATCCCTGTATATTGATTGATAATCTCATGGTACAAGAAGACCCTGAAGCAAAGTGGCCATCTGTCCATCTACAGGAAAAAAAGAATTTATAAAATTCAAAGGGATAGGTTGTTCTAACAGTTCCCATGCAGTTGTTACTTGTTACATGTTTACTAGAGTGTACACTATTGAGTATTATATCCAAACACAAATCTGTACATGTGCTCACACAAAAATAGATACAGTTCTCAGGCTTAGGAGAAGAACAGAGCCAGAAGTTATACTGTGACCACAGCATTTGAAAATTACTTTGATTTTGGGATCTTCTGTCTGTGAACTTCAAAATAGAGATTTTTATTCCTAAGACTGGAGCTCTGGACCTCTGGAGACATCTCAGTCTGGACAAAATGATAAAACTTCCCAAATTCTTTTTAGAACCTGAGCCTTCTCATAATTCTTCCAGCCTATAAAGCTAGTCAGCTTTATACTCTTGCACATACTACTGCATCATAAAGTAGCTCAGCTGCAACTGCATTGCAATCCATTTCTGAGGTTTACTAGTGAAAGGGATAGGTCTGTGTCTGGACTCACCTTGGCTTTGTACCTTTGCAATCTCATCAATATCAATGAGACCAATGCTACTGTGGTAATTGCTGGGGATTTACAACTCTGAAGCAATTTCAAGCCTTCCTTCCTCCTGGTAGCAAAGTTTCAAGCCTCTTTTGCTAACACTCAGGAAAGCATATCTGAAATTCTTGCCTGTTTTATGTCAAAACTGCATCTGCTAGCAGAGCTTTATCTATGAAAAAGTGAGCGAGGTTTCAGATAACCTTTGTGACAGACTCTTAAACTACATGTAGGTTCACAGTGTTAGGAGGCTGTGAGGCAAATTTAGATTAGCATGGACTAAATATAAGTATACTGCTCACTTCCCTGAGAAGTTGATGTGAAGGGGTTAGACTCTTGCCAGAAATATGAGCATAAGTCCCTGCTCTGCACTGATTTTCTGTGGAGGCTGGAGTATATTGCTGAGACATCCAGCCTCAAAGCTCATTGGATGGGACCCTTGGCTTCACTTCCCATTTGTAATGTAGAATAATAATACTTAATTACTGAATAGGGGCAGTTCAAGGATGTCTGAACCAGTTTGATAGCTAGAAATGTTTTAGCAACTGTACCAGTAATTTAAGAGTCCAGCAGTTACCTTGGAATGCAGAGACAAGTTCTAGTGGCCTGACCTTTGGTCCAATATATGCCTGTTCTGTCAGCTGCTTAAAAGATAAAAGCATATTGATTTAGACATTTGGAGTTCAACAGGACACAAATGTTAAAGTAACAAGGAAAATTAATAATTATGGAACAAAGAATTTTTGAAGATGAATGGATAGAGAACTCGCATGAAAGGTATGTTTTATGCTCACCCAGTGTATAACATAAAAGCAAAGGCTTTATATCAGAAAAAAGTAAAGCACCACTTCTTTATTTCTTTAGCTTTTACAAGGAATATAGAAGAACAACACCTTAAAAACTTATGCTGCAGATTGGTTCACAGCAACTGCTAATTGAACTGACAGTGTTCATTTAAACCCTCAGCCAGGTGATGTTTTTAAGGTCAGATGAAACCCACACCGGTTCAGGGAAGCACTGAGTCACATAGCCACAGGCCAATATCATTTAGGTGCTGTTGACTTCAGTGGGATCTGAGTGTTTGTGTTTGTACCATTCCTAAACAGGGCTGTTACTCAGAGTAGGACTTGAAGGCTGATCTTCCCTGCAGATGACAAGGCTATGTAGTCTTCTTTGGTGTATGAACAAACTGAGTTTGGGTGTATCTCCTAAAACTACGTTGCTTGGAATCTAATGTACTGATGTACTTTGTTGCATTTGTGTGTTTCCAAAGATTTTCTGGAAAGTCCTCAGACATTAAAGCCTATTTTGAGAGTACTTTTCTACATTAACTAGATTTCATTTGATTAAATTCAGTATCTAAAGGTATATAAGAATTGCAGTGTTGCTATTTAAATTACCTAGGGGAGAAATTTTTGTGGGGGGTTGATTAAAAGACGGCTTAAACAAGTAAGTATACTTTTCCTTTTATATTATTTTTTTAATTTGCAAGCTAGGGAGAAACCAAACAAACATCCCAAGATATTTATAATGGAAAGCGACATAGGGAACAATTTGTTTAGAACTGAAAGGCAAGTCAGACTTCATATATCTGTCCAAAGAAATTGCAGTCACACAAAATCATTATGCTTGATGTTAGCTTTGGCAATTTAAGTTCAGAAAAAGAAAGGGGGAAAAAAACCCTCCTCCAAATCTCTGGGAAGGAGTCTGCAAGGGTTTTTTCTTAGTTGTAACCCAGTAATTAAACCGACCAGCACATTTGTGTTTTAGGGAAGGCGAGAACCCAAAGCTGAGTCTGAGTATTTCTGAGTTTTGATGAGAGCAAACGCTTCATTCAGCTAAGAAACCTGTATACAGGCTTCCAGGCTATTTTTCATCCCCTACTATGCATGCTACAACAAAAGAAAATAGTTTTGGTTTGGCTTTTTGCGCAGATAACAGGAAAAGTAACGCGGAAGCTTTAAGGGCCTCTCTCAGTGGGCTAACGCTTTCAGCATACTTATAAAATGCAGCACAACTGTTCCCTGTGAATGTGGAGCCTGACAAGGCTGAGTAGCATTATTCCATACCCCAGCCACCCCTGAAGGCTCTGGCTTAGCAAGCTGTTCCCCTCGCAGCAGCCCTGGTGACAAGAGGAGCAAGTGCCCAGCTGTCCTGCAGGACTCCCCACTGCCCCCCAGCCTCACAAGAGCTGGTCCTGTAGGTCCCACATCTGGGGACTCTCAGGCATGGCCACAGAAAGGCTGTGGAGATCAGAGCAGGGTGGTTGCAGGTGCCCTGAGGGATGAGTCTTGAGGGAAAAGTAGGAAAAGGAGCAAGCACTTGCTCATGATTTTAATTACCACTATCAATATAGACATAGAGACCCTGGGACATCCCAATCTACACATAATTATTTCTTGTTGCTCCTCTGGCAAGCAACAAGCTCATTTCTGGTTTGTTTTGTCTTTGCAGCTGATTTAATCACAGCAGTTCCTAAATCTGCTGTTACTAATTTGGCTATGGCTTTTGAGGTGAATTGTGGATCACAAATATACGCTCCACTGCAAGACAAAGCAAAGCTAATTTTGTGCCTCAGGCAGCAAAGCTACTAGTGCAGAGTGTTGTTGAATATTACAACCTCTGTTATGGACTGGGAGCATCAAAAGGGCAGCTTGAGCATGGAAAGCAGGGAACATGCTGGCGACTCCCTCCACCGGCCACCCTGAAAGACAGGGAAACATTAAACCAGAAAAAATGTGAAAAAGTTAAAGAAGATGAGAGGGTTGACCTCCTGGCGAAATGTGAGGGGACATCTGCTAGTTTGGCAACAGTTGTAGGTTGCCTGTAGATTGCTCATGTGAGGTAAACGGTATTTAAGGAGAAGCACTTTGTTTATCTGCAGCCTGTCTGTAAAAGTACAGGATGCGTCATTTGGATAACTTATGCAATGAGATATTAAGCCTTGCCTTTAAACTACCCACTTATACCTTGTTATCAAAGCAAAATATAAGGAACATTACAGTAAGATAAATGGTTAAGTAAGAATAAAACAACTCACAGGTATAGTCAGTGATGTCCAATGCAAAAAGCTCCAGCTGTTGGTGGAATTTTACCTGTACTGAGAGTACCTCCTTTAAGAGAAATATCCAGTGGTAGGAAAAAGATCAATGGGCTGAAGCTCCACGGGTTCAAAAGGGGAAAGGATGTGTACTCAGTTGTACATGTGTCAGTTTTTGACTTGTGTCCTTCTCTCCATTTTTTTATTATACAGAATATCACAGAATATCAGGGATTGGAAGGGACCTTGAAAGATCATCTAGTCCAATCCCCAAGTTGTTATAGAACTAGACAGTGGCCAGACTTTTTTAGTTGAGTGTTGGGTGATACAGATCTATGCATCTACACCCAGAAGAGATCACCCACAAAGTTTAGCCTAATTGCCTGTTGCAGGTATGTTTTCTTCAGCTGCTGCCAGTGAATTTCAATGAATGTTTCACATCTCACATGACAGAAATGATTTATTACCCATGTATTCTTATGTAAATGAAAAGATACAAGAGATAGATCACTATGCAGGGACAAAATAACCTGAACTCTTCATGCAGGAACTTGTTTTGATTCATATAAAAGGGTTTTAGGAGATGAGAAGCTGACTGCCGGGCTGCATTTTATGGTGAAAGAGTGTCACACACCTCCTTACTTTGTCTGGCACGGCTGCTTTGCATAGAGACTTGCACTGCCAGAACTTCAGATAATATAAATCAGGGAGTATTGATTTAGCATGGCTGAAGATTTTGCCCTGTCCCTCCTCACTTGCCAAATGCTCAGTAGTTCAGAGATCATTTTTCACGGAGCCCCGTTGTTTGGCTCAAATGTGTGGGCACAGAAAAACGACAAGAGAACTTTCAGATTTCAAAACTCACTCTTTATATTTAATGAAACTGTAAGAGTGTGTCATAGACTGAATTAAATCTTTGTGGGGGAGGCACTATCTCCTGCTCTGTGTGCTGAAGATGCCTAACCTGCCTGTTGCAAAGATCATGGTAACTGTCATGGCTCATGTCCTTCATCTTTTCTAGAGACCAGCTTTAGAAGGTGGATTGAAGCACTCAGTAAAGAACAAGTGGCACCTGTGGTGCCTTCCAAACTCAGCTGAGCTGTTGTGTGATCCAGTAGTAAGGAGTCTATCCCTGCTGCCAAAGGAATTAAAATTGTACTGTGTAAAACCTAATGATTGCAAAGTAGGACTTTATGTCTCAGAATTTCAGGATAAAAATGAATTATTTGTATCAAACCCTACTCACAGCTAAAAGATGAAATTGCTGCCTTACTTTAGATGTATAGTTGCTTAAAGTTAATTTTTACTAATGATTGTTTATTCAGCAAGAGTGGGAGAGCCCTAGCTTACACGTTCCTGAATCTGTTCTAGAGTGTTTGGAGAGGGCTCCGAGCAGCACCTCTGCACCTGAAACTCACACAACCAAGCTTCATGGATGATGTTGCTTTCCAGAAAATTTATCTTCTTATGATTGTGGTATGATATAAAGGACCATAGACACCATTGCAAGGCTGTGAGTCTGACATTTAATGAGCCTGTAACACAATAAATAAATTATTCTATGAATTTTGCACAACAGGATGGCTGTATTGATGTTTTTGTATTATGATGCCTCCAACAGAAGAGAGTTGCAGCATTACAGAGGTCAGATATACACAGTTTGCTAAGTATAGTCTGCAAACTGTGTATATCAAAAGGCCAAACGATGAGTTAAATAAAGAGAATTGTGAAAAGAACAAAGCAAAACCTCAGTTTAAGAGCTTTAATATGTACAAGTATGGCTCAACTTGAACAAATGAAACATTTTTTTTCAATTAAATAGGAATGAACCATATGTACTGTTCAGAAAAGGAAGCAAATAAAGCACAGCATTTCAAAACAAGCAGCTGTTAAAATATAAATTTCCTGTTTATTGAGATTTCAGTTGTATCAGAGTAAAGGTCTCAGAGTGGCTGAGCAAGTCAATCATTATACACCTTGTTAGTGTGACAGCCCCTTGTGTATTGTTTGACTGGAAATAAAACACAAATACCCCAAACCCCTACTGTGCCTGCTTCATGGTGCATAAATCTATTGTGTGTCATGTCACTTAGAGTTTTGATGGCAGGCTACCAAATGACAGAGGAAAATACACAATCAAGCCTTCATTTTCATAAATGAAATTAAACTACACACAGGAAATATAGAACAGAAGTGTTTTCATTAGTGCTATATCAAGGGTCTATCACTCAAAATGGAGACTTTTGCAAGGCCCACTGAATATTTGATTACATATGCAAATGTGTTGGTTTCCCATGTATATAATATTTTTGTTTCCATCTTTGATGGTCTTTTTGTAATTGTAAACCTGTGCCAAATTACTTTCACCAATATTATGGCTTGTAACTGGTTGGACTGACAATGACAGAGCCCTTGGCCTCTGCCAGCACTGGCACTAACTGCTGGTGTCCTCCAAGGGTTTCCTTCACAGAAGCCTCCTTGGATTTGTACTTATTTTAGACATGTTTAAACCCCAAAATGTGTGGCCTCTAAAGCCTACAATATAAGCAGAATGAATGCCAAAATGAAGTTTGGGTTAGCCGCTATCTTTAAGCCCTGTGCTTTCTTTACCTCATTACTTGGATTTAGGAAATACCTAATAATTGACTTAATTTTGTTGGGCATTGAACAGAACAAAAAAAGGATCTTACCCCTAAATCTTGTGCTCTAAACTGGCAAGTGTGCTATGCTAGGCAAACTGTTCGTTTTGGGCAAAAGAATAAAGAAAGACATACCCTAAACATAATGGTTCCTCCTTCCTCTCATGTATCACTTTGCGATAGGAAGTAAAACAGATAACTTTGAGAATCTGATTTTGCAACTAAAGTTGAGAAAAATGAGTCTGGTACTGTGTAGTAGAAAAGTTGCTTAGTAATTTTTAGATTAAGCTGGATTTTGTCAGCATTGTCACTCTCTGTTTCCACTGTTACATTTCTTGCAAAACTTGAAACATCTGTTTGTTTTATTTCATTGAGCTCAGGGGGTCCCAAGACTGAAATCATGCCTAACTTTGGAAAGCTGGTCCCCAAAGAGGGTTCTCTGCAGCACTGCCCAAAATAAGAAGGAAAGAAAACAACTAAACCAAAGAAATGGTGTGTAGGATCCAGTCTGCTGAACCAGAGCTCTGAACTTGTTTTGAAGTGCTAGGTGCACAGTGAGGCAGTGCTGGAGAAAGTTTCCTGTTTTGTCTGTGGCAAGTGTTCATGTGAAGGTCTCCAAGGGAAGCTCCTGTCTGTGTAATGTAGATGCTACCCGTCTTCACAAAGTTTTGTCTCATTACAGGCATTTTTCTCCTGTGCTGCAGAAAATCAACCCTATAAAAGAATATCATAAAAGCAATCAGGGCAAGCACAGACAGAAAGTCATATCTGAATATTTAGCCTTTGTACTAAACAATGGGTGACCATCAAGAGATGCCCTCTTCTAAGCATCCAGCAGTATGGTAGTACAGTCAACAACAATTGATGGGACTTTCAGAGTTACTTGGAGAATGTAGGCATCTGCATCCTGCTGCTGTCAAACAGGAATGCAGGGCTTAATGCTTTTAAATGGCTTGGGTAAAATTTCAGCTGTAATTCTCACTTGAGAGACAAGATAAGAATGCTCAAACTCAGCCACAGTAAGAACACAGTATATTCTGTCTGGTAAGGCAGCCTGGAGAAAAAAAAAATAATCTTTCAATTACTTAGAATTAATTTTGCACTGGTGTTCCTTTCTCCTAAATGTCCCACTAGAGGTGGAAGTTCCAGGAGGGAGCACAATAATTTTGACTCCAAATTTCATTGCAAGATTGGAAATTTTTTGTTGCTTTTTCTTGGTAGTGTCTTATGATTGACATTAATACAGTTTCAGGCCGAATTGCTTATACTTAAGAAGCAAGAATAAGTTTTCCTTCTAGGGAAAAAAAAAAAAAAAGCATTAGCTAGACCTTTAAAGGCTGGAACAAACTCAGGAACAAATTATTCATCCACTTGAAGGTAACCTAACAGAGGAGAAAATACTTCCATAATAAAGAAATTTCTACTGCATATTTCCATTCAGGTTACTCTGCGGTTCTCAACACTGCACATTCATTTGCGGTATTAAGCTTTTGATGGCAAAAAAACCCAAGAGCATTTAAGTTGTCTGTCAAAACCTCCTTCCCCCTCCTTATTACCCTGTTTTCAGCTCCCAACCTCAGGCTCACAGGAGGCCATGGAAGGACTTCCATAGTTGTCTGCAGCTCTGAGATTGAGCTCTCTGGTACTTGTGATGGAGCTCCCCCTTCTCATGTTTTCCTCAGCATCTCTCTTCTTCAGGCTAAATGAGGCCTGGTTTTCTATAAAGCTAAATTCTTAAAAAATCCACGCTGTAAACAAGCTGAGAAATGAAAAAGAACCTTTCTTCAATTTATTTCAAAGGGTGCCAGTGAAGTTTCCTTAACTTCATCAGCCCTGGTTACATCTGTAGCCCTTTTTTAGAACCAGTGGAATGTAATAGACACCATGTATACAGTGAGTTCCAAGTCAGTATTACTGAATCTAAACCTTGTCTGGGAATTTGCTGCTGTGACTACAGCTTTGCTTCTTAAATAGCAAAGTGGGCCCTATAGATATGGCCTCACAGACAATATAAAGCAATACTATGCAACTTCATTATTCACTATGTCTCAGGAGAATGGCATAATCATCTAGTGAGCAGCAGATGGTACATTGCAGATTTGCATGTTTGCACCACTTATTAGTTTATAGAAATAAGAAAGCAGATTTTAAGATTTTAAAAAATATTTTCCCTAGAAGTGATAATGAAGTGGATTTTGTATCATCCTCTGTTATGCATAGATTTCTCTGTGTGATTGTGTTGCAAGGGTCCCCTTCTGACATGTTAGTTCGTTTATCAATATTTGACAGCAATGGTTATTCATTTGTATATAGTGATCTAATTCTCCCCATGATGATTCATTCTGTCTGCATGTAGTATTAGTTCTTCCTATAGAACGGAGAAAGAATTGTGACAGTATAAATTAATACTACATGCATTTAATTACTTTATATCACCAGCCATGCAAAAGATTCTTTAGTAAAATATTTATTTTGACTGTGCTGTTTGCTTTCTACTTTTCAGAAGTCATATTATAAGAGCTACTTTAGGAACATTGATGTTGCTGACAGAAGCCAAAAGAAGGAGTTTGAATCTTTAGCTATTTGTTCTTCCTTCTATTTCTGTTTTTCTGGACACTTTATTTTTCCCGTACAGAATTTAAAAGCAAACTAAAAGGTTAACGAAGTCTATTGCTTGATAATACTGGTGCATTTGATCCCATTTTACATGAGAAGAGACAGTACAGTTTGGTCTAACATGGAAATGTGTGTTCTTAAGATAGAAAAAAGTGGTCTGTGAAAAAGATCAGATTGACAGCTTTGGGAACTGAAAACTTGTACTCATTCAGTCAACTGAACGTGAGCTATAACTGTGCAGTCCTCCCTCCTTTACCCTCTTCAGATGCTCCAGTTCATTATTAGAGAAATCCCAACAGGTTTGTGCCTGGTCAGTGCTTGGCTTTTCTGAGGAGCAGCGCAACAGGAGACCAGTATCTTGTGGTTGAGAGGATGTGGAAATCTCCTTGGAAGGAAATAATCTGAGGGAGTTTCATGAGGCAGAACATGGATTTGGTATTACTGCATGCCCTGAGCTTCTCTGGACATGCGGAGGCTTGTACTTCAGTATGGATCCCAAGCTACCATCACTGAATCTTTTCAAAATCCTTGTCCTTCCTCTCCCCACACCATACCACATGAAGGTGCTTAAGCCTCACATGTGGAGGAATGCTGAATTCTTAAGCATTGTGCATTAAGATCACTGACATGAATTCTAGGTACATATTTTAAGGGATTATCAGTCCTCCAGAACTTACTTTTGAATAAATCTATTAATTTCAATAAAACGCCACTGACCAAAAAAAATATTTGACATTGGCATCTTATTTTGCAGGGTTTTCTTTAAAGCAAAAGAAAACAAAAACTTTGAAACATTGAGGCAGTCCAGCCGTATTTTAGTTGCTATAAATACAAAATTATAGTATAGACTTAATTTCAGTTAGGTCAGGAATGGCAAGAAACTATCAACACTTCTGTTCTCAAAGTAATCAGTTATAATTTGCAGCTAGGAGAGCAATCAATATGCAGGAACTGGCTTCATTTTGGGTAAATTGAAATCTTTGACCTGGCAAGGACTTATGCCCTGCTCTAAACTAGACTTGAATTTCCTGTGGTAGAAGGAGTAGTCCAAATTATTGCATTAATTTACCTAAAAGTAGTAAGTATAGGGACAAGTCAGTTTACTGGGAAAGATGCCACTTTTTTTCCTACCTATTTATAAATTACTTGCCTGCACAACTTATATGTGTAATATTTGTATGCTACAGATATTATGCCACGCAGAATAATAGCATTTTTGGCATCTTGCATCACATAAATACCAGGTGATAGTAGCCCTGACAAATTGAAAACCTTCCCTGAAAAGCCCCTGGTGTCAAATCACTTATAACTTTTCTCATTTTTGGCCAGATGGGCTCATATTTTTTTTATGCTGGACATCTATCTTTTGCTGAATGTTTAAAGAAAATCCAAGGGAGAGTGGATTTGAAATGTAGGTTGTTTCCACTCATTAGAAAAGACTGGGAACATAAAAGCAAGCTTTCAAATTTGGTTATTTCTGTCTCTCTCCCAACATATCTGTCACAGTAAACCTCCCCAGAAATATTAGATGGAGGCGTTCCATGATAACTTCTTGGAAGTCCTCTAAACATACTTGAACAGAGAGTTTGTTTTCAAATAATGTCAAGATTTCTGAACAGAACTTTCTACACTTCCAAAGATCATTTTTTTGAATTAAGTAAATAATTGTCCCTTGGAGTGTCCAACCTGCCAACTGCACCCAGGACTGGGCAGTAAAAGGAAGCCCAAAGCATATGGGAGCCCAGTGGTGGGCCTGGGTGACACTGCCCTTGCACCTTTGCAGCTCTTTGGAAATAGAAACTGGTTCCCCATGGATGTCTCACACTGATTTGGGTTTATCAATTAGTTACAGTTAATCAAGTCACACTTACAGGCCAGAGAAGAGGCATTGAAAGGTCCCATTACTGTGGATAAATATATACTCAGCTTATCTCAAAGTTTATATAATTTCTCTAACTACATTTTTTTTTGTTTTGTTTCTACCTGACATGTAATTTGAAATGGTATTGGATTTTAATATAGCAAACATATCTTAAACTGTCAGAGCGATTCCTTGACAATCCATGTTAGTAAAACAGTATTTTGAAGGCCTCCAGTTCTGGCCTGAAGTCCCCTAATTTTAGCTGAGGTTCAGTCCACCATGGCTCCAGAGATCTTTTCTTTGTTTCATTTGTACTGGCAAAAAATCACAGCCTTCCAGAAAAACCCTTTACATAGCTTGTCATGCACTTAGTCCCTGTAGGTAGGCTCTCGCTGTGTCAGGGCTGCTGGTTTAATAATAATCCTGCAATTCTATTCTATAAATTTTCTGGCTTGATGATAGGGGCTTTGCTGATTAATGTTGTCAGAAAGGGATGTGCTGAAAAACACCTTCTGATGCATTACATGAAAGGCTCATCCTAACGGATGTACGAGATCAGTTTATTGTCATGTTCTTTTACCAGGAAAAGTCAAGACTTTGGGCTAAATCAATGGTGCAATTTGTTTAATGTGAAGTTTGATTTTGCTTGAGTCAGACCTCACTGGTCTTTTCTTTCTCTGAGGCATGCTAATAAGTTTCTTTTTAAGTTTCTGATTTCCTTTATTTTTTTCCTACATTTGCTTCTCCTGCTGTGAGTGAGTTATTTGTAGGATATTTATTCATAAAGTAGGTTCTTTCCTGCCTGGACTGAATGAAAATATCTTGTGGATTCTCCTGACTTTTTCAGAAGTATTTTGATCCTTACCCTTTCTGTACAACAAAAGTCTCACAACCACCGAGCAGGCGCATTTGCTTTGATGAAACTTCTAAATCTGGTGTTATGAAATATGGAAATGCTCTCGTCCAGGTGGAAAATATACAGATACTCAGATTTAATATGCGAGAATGAAATCTGCAAAAACAACATTACATCCTTGCAGAAAATATAGTTTTATCTGGAAACATCGTATTCAAAGGATCTAGTCTTGAATATGGATAAAAGAGATGTCTATGATAATTTCTATTGAGATCCTGGTTACTAAGAAATGATATATATAATTGCATATTCTGGAATGAAAGCTGCAGCGTTAAGTTTTATTAGATTTGTAACTGCTGCTTGGTTATCCCTGTGTTATTTAAAACTGTTTGGAATGAGGTCTTCATGTTCTGAGATGTTTTACACAGAGTGTTGGTTACAGGTCTTCACAGCAGAGGGGGGCTGCCGGGGCAGCCTCTGTGGGTAGAGGCTGGGGTCACCCTGTTGCCAGACACAGCCTGTTCCAGCCTTCTCCAACTGACCCACCACAGGTCATGGCTGGGCCCCACAGCCAAAATGGCAACACCTCAGGGGTATTTTTTGTTGCCATTTCTCATGACCAAAATGTGGTTTAATTGGTAATAAATTAAATTAATTCTTCCCAGAGAATTAATTTCTTCCCAGAAAACTGAGTCAGTTTTGTCTGTGTTGCTAACAGGTAAATAATCTCCCTCTCTGCCTTTATCTTAATCCATGAGCCTTCTAATCTCTTTTTTTTTGTGTGCTATCCTGTTGAGGAAGGATAGTGGGTGAGCAGCTGGGTGGGCATTTGGCTGCTGGCTATCCGAACCCACCACAACTGGACATTAGTAATTCAGAATGTGTCTGAACCAGCCTTTATTTATTTTAGCTCCCACCTCCCCCACCCCAGCTTCATTATCTTCTGGCAAAGTTGAGTCCATGGATATTTCTTCTTCTCTGTGTCTAGCTATCATTCTGAGAAGAACTTAGCATTTAAATACATGCAGGAATGGAAAGCAGAAGGAACACTTAGAAAATATTTCCAAGCTTGTCTAGGAAATCTCCCCTATGTGGCACAGAAATCCACCCATTATTTCCTGCAATAATGATGCAGCTGTAAAGACAATAATTAATGATACATAAGTTAAATGCAGCTCTAAGGTACGTGAGTATTATTGAGAGAAGCTTGTTTTCCCCAGCACTTGGCTCTGTATGGACCCTGCATCTGCTCCCCAGTGGCAGAGCCGGCTGGTGTTTGCTGGTTGGCAAAGCCTTGCAGTCAGTCCCTGCCTGGATGCTGGCCATGGGAGCACCATGGAGCATCTGACACATCCGTGGGAATTTGTCTTCCCTGGGCTTGAGCAGAGGTGAGACACCGCCCTTTACTGCAGCTCAAGTTTGTGGGAACAGAAAGTTGTCCTTTCCTTAGTATTACATCACTATCTGCATGAGGCAGTAGGTCCACATTTTTGTGCCCTCAGTGTCTTGGGGAGTATTTTATGGATCTTTCTCCTGCAGCTCATTGCTTCTTTCCAAACTGAAGAGCTCCTCTCTCTGTCTGCTTTTCAGGTCAGAGAGCTAGCTGCAATACTCACATAGGTTTCTTATTGCTACAAAAAATACTCAATTTGCCCATACAGCTTTAGGAGTCTCATTGGCTCCCATAGACATTATGGTTGTACAAGCTAATATTAAGACCATAGTATATTTACTCAGTTTCTGAACTCTGCCTCTTAATCTTGACATTTGGGATTTGATGCCACCTCAGTTCCTTGTCTGGAACAACCATAAACCCTGATGGGCTATCACTGCATGCCATCAATGGGCTGAATGGGGGCAAGTTGTGCCTGACCTCACCACAGCTTCAGAAACCTGAAAACGTTTTTCTGACCTCCTCAGCACTCATTGGTTATGTTGAATGCAGTAAGGAAAATGGAACTGGATCTGTGGTGAGAAATGGTGCCAAGGACCACGTGTCCACATGATGTGCTTGTCAATGATTTTCCTTTTTGGCTGGCTTTAGCTTTGTCCCATGGTTTGAAGGTCCATTGGTGACTGCCGTGCATTAGATGTCCTCCTGGAGGGTGTCTGTGGGTCTCACCTCAAAGGAATCTAGTTCACATGTTCTGCTGCTGCATTCCTTGTGAGGAGAGTGGTGATCTTTGAGCAATTAATGGCTTGAACTGAACCACTGATGCAAATGCAGCATAGGCTGTACAAGAGCAACTCCTCTAAGTTATTGTAATGAGCTTTTGGTTTTTCCGTGTATGTTGCTATGACTCACCGGTGCTTTTATTTTGCATGTCCTACTTTTATTTTTCTGACACTCATCCTCACAAGAAATATGGCTGTATTTATTTGCTTCTCAGAGACAATGCAGGCTGAAAAGGAAAGCACGTGCTATCTTAATTTTTATTCCCTTTTTAAAGCCTGAAAATAGTCGAGTGCTTGTTCTGTGTGGTGGAAAACAAAAAATGTTTAACAGGCAAATGGAAGTTTGCAAAAAATATCATAAAAAGTGCCTTGCAATGGCAAAGTCCCATTTATAAAAGCATCCATTTTCCAGATATTTAACATGAACTGGCCAGTTTAAATATTGTCACAAGTTAATAATAAAGTTTCTAGTAGAGGACAGGTGTTACATGGAGAAAAAGATGAGGATTATCTAGTATTCTATGGATTCACTTTTTAGAAAGAGATCTGCTCTTTCTGTAGATCACAGAAAAAATTCTCTTTAGAGATTTCACTGAATCTGAACTATTTCCCATATTTAGAAATCAACCCTTCCCCCCTAAAAGCATGCTTGGTTTTTGTATCTTATGTCCTGGATGTACTGCTGCAAACTGCTAACCATCTAGCACGTTTGGAAGTAAGGTCAGCAGCATCTTTGTCAGCACTATAGAGCTCTGTCATCCATCAGTAAATGTAACAGTAAGGAATGTTTGCAGGACTCAGATGCTTCTCTTTAGCCTGCTGTGCTGGGCGTCTGTCACATGGCCCATTAATGGCAAGATGTTGACACTCTGTCATTTTTCACAAACTTGTAAGTGAGCTATGAGCCAAAAGCAGACAAAAAGACAAATTAACTCATGCAGCAAGTAGCCTACAATCAGCCTTCCCTGCCTAGACAGAGGCAAGACTGGAGCAATATTTCCAAAAAGTACTCATTATTATTCGAATTTCTCAACACAGCAGTTTTGAAGTGTGGTTGCATAATATTTGTGCAATGTTGTGTTAAGAGAAGTACTTATCACAGACCTGAGACCTCAATTTGCAAAAATAATGGTATTGCATGTTTGATTAATGCTCTTCTCTGATACTGATCAGCGGCAGTGCAGTAGGAGAAGCGTGGGCTTCCTCAATCTGCCAACAAGAAGGTCTTTCAAGCTTGCCAAGAAAACTGCTATTGTTTGTGCCCAGGCCCCAGTCTCGCAAGCTGTTCTGTGCGGGTGGACCTCAGCACTTTGCAGAGTCCTGGTGACTTTGTTGACTACAGCAAAGTGGAGAATTCCACAGCAGGAACACGATAAATCCCTGATTGCTTGGAAAATGGGTTTCAGATCCTTCTGAAGAATAGCTCAGCCCACTTGTATGCAAATGGAGTTATTGCTACAGGGACTGGATTTGATGCTCTTTTAAAAAAGCCATTGCTGCAGAGCTAGAATATGCATTTTACACATATTTACACTGTAAGCTGAAATGCAAGGAGGGATATGATGGAAAGATAATTTTCTAAGCAGATTCTGCCATGTCAGAATCACACAATATGTGCATCCTACTTGATAGGCAAAGCTTAAATTGACAAGGTGAGCAGAGCTCAGTATGTCTTCCATATAGTCACAATTTCTATGAGTAGAATAGACTGTCTGGGTGACTGGGGAGCCTGCACCATGGATCAGGAGCTCTGTATGCTACTCACCACCATGTGGACACAGAAAGGAGAATTAATACTGAGGCTGGCTTAAGATTTGTTAAAACTAACATGTCTGAGAAAGATGGAGAGTTTGACTCTGTGGTCTGGTGTTTGGGTGTGTGCTGCAGTCGGTAAGCACGGGCATTCCCACCACTTGGAGCTCTTTCCCTGGAGAGCTCAGGTGGTGCTGTAAAGTCTCTGAGGATGCTGAGCACTGATACCCCAGCTTCCTATGGGATGGCATCTGGGCTGGAGAAGAAAGAGGGGCTAAGAGGCACAGCTGCTTCCGTTTCTTGGCGTGTCTCTCTTCTGTCTCCAAGGGACAGGCAGAATCCATAAGGACAGCAAAGCAGATGTAGCATCCAAGCCCTGTTAGCCAAAGTCTGTTTGTGTTAAAGCTGTATAGACCATCCAACTTGCTTTATCCCAGACATCAGAGGGATTTTTTTTTCCATTTAATATAGATTGGATGCTTATTTTTTTTTATTTATTCATGTTATCTAATTTAACAAAGTAATGATTCTTCTAAATAGACACTGTACATAGTGAAAGAAAAGTGGTGGCCAGGTTTGTTCCAAAATATGTATTTTTGAAAGCTAAGATTTGAAAAAATACAAGAAAAGAAGTATTCCCAGAATTAAGGAAAATTGCTCTGCCCTATTTGCCAACCAAGTATTATAAGAAAGTGTGGAAAATTATAATCATTACAAATATCAGACAAACAACTGTGAAAGCAACTTGGCTTTATTTCCTCAAGGATAACTGGAAAAATATATATTTAAACATGGATTAGTTTCCTTCTACGGAGCTCTACAATGAATTCTCTCCAGATTTTTTCATGTTTTTGATATATTTCCCATTTGTATTAATCAGATTCAATTATTTAGAACTAAGTCTTTAAGTTCTGTTAATATAAACTTACCAGTCCCCATGCTGTAAATTAAATTTTTATTTTATTTCTATATATGGTTTCTCTCTTACTTTAATGCCAAAGGTTTCTCTCTTGTCTAATGGCTATAGTGAAAGCTTTTATAGCTAAATTAAAATAAAATGAGTTAATGGGTACCCAGTGCCTTGTTCTAGTTAAAATGTGCATCAATTTGCAATGACCACTGCTTTGGGATTGTAGCATGTGTTTTATTTTAGGCAAAGTGTAGTGAGCCGTGTGAAATTTGGTTTTTAAAGTGCCTAATCTTCTCCTCTATTCACCTATTTATAGTTTATTTCACTTACTAATAACCTTACGTCACTTTAACAAGTCATATTGAAATTTTCCGTGGTAAATTATTTCTTCAGGTTGCTTTTTTACAGTGTTATTGAATATGGTTTAGATAGCCAGAGAGTGAGTGAAAAATGCATAATTTAAATTTTTTAAAATTTGGTTCTTTGTAATGTGAAACAGCAGTAGATTTGCCCAAAAGAATACACCAATGATCAAGTAACTTCTATTATTCCCATGAATATGCATTCAGGTATGAAGGAAATAAAATCCTTAGCTGGAAGAGGCCAGATTTAATTTTAAATGTGTTATTTTTAAATTAAAGAGAATGCTGACTTCCAGACCTTTGACTGCTTCTAAATTCCTAATTCTCATTATTATAACATTTTATGTGAAGCTGAAGTGTTGATGGGATTTCATATGATATAGACAATTAGAGGGAAGAATTCACCTCTCTAGCCTGGTATCACTTTCAGCAGGAATGGGTAGTAGTCCATTTATTCTCAAGGAATATTTTTTAAAAGGACAATGCAATATATTGCTACTGATACTCAATCAGCACTACTTGCAAGTGAAATATTGCACTTGTAGGAATTGTTTTTTGTATGAAACATGTATGGATAGCTGCTCTGTTATGTGCTGAAGCCTCTTAGCATGTAAGATAACTGTCCACAAATGATGGATGTTCTTTTCAAGGTTTGGAGATGTACTGAAGAAGGGCTGATGAGATTTGTGTACTTCTCATCTTTAGGCAAAGGAGGCAGAAGGCACTGTGCACCTCTGCACTAAGCTCTGGATGGTCCCTGATGCAGGCCCATGACTCCATGCTATGGCATGAGACCCCTGTGTTTAGAGTCTGAGTTCTCCTGAGCAAGACCTTGAGAAGCAAAAGTGCAGCTGCAGGAAAAAGCAATAAAAGTGCAAAGGTTCTGAACCTGTTCTTATCACTTGTACCTGCAAATCTGTAGTTAATCAAGCCAGGTGCTTCTTCCAGCCAATTTAGGAGGCCTCAGCTCCAGAAGACCTTGCACCTCCCCAAGTCCTGCCAGGTCTTCCAACTGCCACTGAAAACATCCACCTTGCTCAGCTGAATTGTCTAGTTTAGGACAACTCTATATTCTTTTCTCGTTTTTATCTGGGTCAGACACATTTGCCAAAAGCTGAAGCTTATATTTATAGAGAAATTATTTGTAAATGTACAAAGGAGTTGAAATAAAGATTTGTAATGGTTTGCAGTTTGTTATGAAGCTGACTCTTTAGAGACTTTTTGATGGGAAAAATACCAAGCTGATTGGTTTTGCTTGAATTTATGGAAACACATGAGCATGTAGGTACCTTTTTAATCTGTGGTCATTTTTTTCCCGTAAAAAAATAGGAGTTGGCAGGTATACCATAAACTCTTTAAAGAGCCTCTGTTCAAATGCAGTAAAAAGATCTTGTTCACTTGGACCTTAAGAAAATATTCATATTAGCTAACAAATGGTTCTCTGCTATCAAATGCATCTAGCTGAATTATTTATTTAAATCTGGGAAATTAGGCATATTTCTTTGAGTAAATTATATATGAACTATTGTATTCATTATTCTACCAATTATATGGCTGGCTGGCACATTATCTAACAATGTATTAGATGATTATTGTCCATCAGTAAATCAATATATTATTTACAACATAGAAATTTTTTTGCATTATTTAGTCATAACTATCAGCAAATATGGTGTTTAGTGAAGTCACAGGACAATTTGCACCAAATGATATTTGACTGACTGTGTTGTGATGTCAAGATTGTTTTACACAGCAATATTCCAGAAAAAATAATGTCCTTAAATGCTTGGTCTGATTTTTCTTTTTATTCTCCTTTTCCTCCTTCATAAGACACACTTCCATTTCTGCTTATGCTTCTGTATATTTCCCTGTGAAAACAGAAGAATATGGCAGTGCATGAGGAAAACAGACAAATCAATGAAGCTCTAAAGATCTGCTGCAAATCTCCTTTCTGTGTGTCAGGACACACACCCTTTGCTTTTTGCATTCAAAGAAAATCAACTGCTAATTAAAATCCAGCTGAGAAGACTCACTCTATCCTCAAACAAATCAAATCTGCCAGATACCTTGGAATGACCTTTTGACTTACTGTGGAGATCAGATTTTGACTCCTGATGGTTCAGAGCAGGAAAGTGACAGGCAGTGTCAGAAGAAGATCACAGTTTTTTCACTTTTGAAGAGTTTTATAAAGTGTAATAACATTTTTTCCTTTTTCTTTCTCTTATACACAGGAGGCAAAAGTGAAACTTGACCTCTTGCCTGAATGCCTGCTGACATTCGGCTCCCCTCCCAGCAATTAGTAACTCCCTGTCTGGTGCCCTGTGCTCAATAGAGAAAGTCATTCAAGACAGCCATTTATCAAGTTTTGATAACTTCCCCTCTTCCCCACCGTGCAGTGATGCCAGGGGCTGCTCTGGTTCCAACCTGTGTGGAGGGATGGAGGCAGGGGACGCCTTTTCCAAGACAGTCTATTTATGCCCTGAGTATCAGGGGCAATGCAGGCTGGTGAACTGGCTCATGTGAACCTCATGAAATTCAACAAGGCCCAGTGCAAGGTCCTGCACTTGGTGAAAACTTTTGGTTGACAGAAATTGGCTTCATTAGCAGCTGAGAACATTGCATGATAAACCCTTTGCTCTTGTGATCCCTTGTGTGTTTGAGCAAGCTACACTTATTAAACAAAAGGAGCACAGTTGAACACTGAGTGCACATGACTTTGATATGCACAATCCGTCAAGCCCATACCCGGGTTGGGCAGTGAATGAATTGAGGGCTTGGGGGTGATGGTTGATGAAAAGCTCAACAAGAGCCAGCAATGTGTGCTTGCAGCTCAGTTTGATACTGAGCTGCATCAAAAGAAGTGTGGCCAGCAGGTTGAGGGAAGTGATTCTGCCCCTCTAGTCCATTTGTATGAGACCCCACCTGGAGCAATGTGTCCAGCTCTGGAGTCCTCAACATAAGAAGGATGTAGACCTGTTGGAGCGAGTCCAGAGAAGGGCCATGAAGATAATCAGAGGGCTGGAACACCTCTCTTATGAAGACAGGCTGAGAGAGTTGGGATTATTCAGCCTGGACAAGAGAAAGAGCTGGGGAGACCTTATAATGACCTTCCAGTACTTCAGGGGGGCTACAGAAGAGATGGGGAGGGACTCTTTATTGGGGAATTAGTGATAGGATGAGGGGCAACAGTTTTAAACTGAAAGAGGGGAGATTTAGATTAGATATTAGAAAGAAATTCTTTACTGTAAGGGTGGTGAGGCACTGGAACAGGTAGCCCAGAGATGCTGGGGATGCTCCTTCCTGGTGTATTCCTAAGTTTCAAGTTAACTGGACAAATTCCTGTCCTGAGACTGTCTTCTGCAGCCTGCATCTATTTTCTGCACAGGGGTGGAATGAGAAGGATTCTGGTTTACATTTGCAAATCAAACATATAATTGTAAGACCCAGCTGCAAAAAAATCTTTGTCACCTCATGACTGTCCAGTAGGAGTCACAGTGCTTTTCTGCCTCACTGTGCGGCAGGAAAATCCCATTCCCTGACAGGTGTTAAAGCATACTAAAAATTGCTCAGGTTTGCTTGTAAATGCTTATTCTGTTACAAGTAGCGCTGTGCAAATCAATGCTGTATTCCACACAAAGAATCACTAAATTGTGAGGTAGTTCATGTAAAAAAGTAAAAATCCTAGAAACAGAATTACAGAATTGGAGAATAACTGAAGCTGGAAGGCACCTCTGGAAGTTGTCTAGTCCAACCACCTGGTTCAAAGCAGGGTCAACTGAGAGCAGGTTGCTTGGGGCCACTTCCTGTCAAATTTTGAAATTCCAGAACTTCTCTGGGGGTCCTATTCCAGTGTTGAACCACCCACACACTAAAAAGAATTTTCTTATGCTTACATGGAATTTTCTTTATTGTAATTTGTGCCCAGTGCCTCTGGTCCCATCACTGGACACCACTGAGAGGAGCCTGGTTCCATCTTCCTTATCGCCTCATCAGATATTCTTACATGTGGATAAGATGCTCCCCTCCAAAGGCTTCTCTTCTCCAGACTGAACAGTCTCAGCTCTCTCATATGTCCAGTCCCTGATTACCATCACTGCCCTTCTCTGGACTCTCTCCAGCGAGTCCTTATCTCTCTCATTCTGGGTAGCCCAGAACTGGACTCCTGATCTGTCCTCACCAGTGCTGAGTAGAGGGAAAGGATCACTGCCCTGGACCTGCTGCCAATATTTTGTCCAATCCAACTAAGGATACCATTAGCCTTCTTTGCAGCAAGGGCCAGCTCATGTTCACCAGGACCCCCAGGTTCTTTTCATCAAAGCTGCCTGGAGTTATTTCCCCACTTGGCATTTCAAGTCATCACCCCCAAGGGAAGGAGACCATGGCATACCTGTCCATTAATTCCACAAGTAGTGTTGTTCACAGCCTTGACTGTGTCAGGCTCACTAATTTGGTACACAAGACAGTGGGGAGCATGAAAATAATCAACGTTGGTTTAGCTTCCAACAACCTGTTACGTAGTGTGATCCTTTCTCCTGCATGTACTTGGCCTTGGGGAGTCTAGTGAACCTGTCACAAGCTGCCAAGGATCACTAGAAGAGATGCTGGTGGGAGGCTTTGCATGGAGGAAGCTTTCCTTCTCTCCTTCCCTCCCTTCTCCTGGCAACTGGAGATATTTGCTACTGCTCATGAGGAATCTCAATTGAGGATGAGAGAAATTTCACTGTCTTGCTCTTTGAAACAAGCCCTTATGATCCAGCATTTCCCAAGGAATTCCTTCTCACCATAGACTTCTACCTATTGATTTAAATTAGCAAGTATGGGTTACCATCCTCTAAGCTATTTTACTTGATTTTTCCTGAAAGGTGGTTAGATAAGAATTTACCTTGGCCTTCATTGAAAATTCAGCTAAACCCAGTCTTGCTCTAAGAGCTAAGATGTAAGAGACTAAAAAAGTGATAAGGTCTGTGAAGCTGGCTTAGGAGACAAAAGTATTGACCAAAAATGTCCTTAAGATTTGGAAGTTACACAGCTGAGGTTCTTCAGGAGCTGTTTTCACCAGTTTGTTTTAAGGAGAAGAATGATTAATTCATAAACATATTTTTTATCCCTTAAGCTTCTGTCCTGGAGCTCTCTGGGTTCTTCTTACCTTCTGGCTCCCAAGCCCTGGGGCACTCAGCCATCCTCAGCCCTCCCCTGGACAGACTCCAGTGTCATTCTGATCTGTAATCTCTGTCCTGGTGCTCAACCCTGTAAACTCCAGTTTACTGCCAGTCTCTGAGAAACTGTTACCTTTCAGTAGCGATTTTCGGTAAATGCAGCCATTGCTGGCTACCTCCTTATGCGTTCCCCTCTGAAAAGCCAAGCCAGGGAAGCTGGCAATTTACTGTCACAGAGCTCTTGCCAAATTCATGGTGTTTCTGACTTTGTTAGTGATGATAATAAGAAATTGGATTCAGCAACTCTGGAGGTCCCTTCCAGTGCTACATTCCAGATGAAATCTGCCAGAAAAAATTCAGAAAAAAGTCTGTTCCAAACATTTTCTGATATTCTCATAGTTGTTCATTGGCTCATATTGAGATTATGACTTCCTTTTGAGTAACTGCCAGTCGTTTCAGGAGAGTTTATGGCAGTCACTCAAATGGTTTGTAATTACCTCTAGGTATGCCTATATGGTCTCTTCTCACAGGTAATTGGTCTCTTCTCACAGGTAATTAGAGATAGAACAAGAGGGAATGGCTTTAAGCTGCAACAGGGTTTAGGCTGAACATTAGGAAAGAATTTTTCAAAGAAAGAACGGTCAGACACTGGAATAGGCTGCCCAGGGAGGTGGTTGAGTCCCCATCCCTGAATGTGTTTAAGAGTCATTTAGATGTGATGTTGGGAGATATGTAGGGGAGGAATTTGTAGAGTAGGGCAGATGGATGAACTCAGTGATCCCAAGGGTCTCTTCTAATCTGAATGATTCTATGAATCTATGATTCTATAAATTTGAAAACAGTAACAGCTCCAGTCTCAAATGCAACATCTTTTCAACTCACTGTAAGGAAGACCTCCGACTGGGTCAACAACATGCACAGAAAGGGGAATGCATTTTCCAACCACTGTGTTTTCATAGAACTGATGGCTAATTCACAGTTATAAAATAAATTTGTATGATTTTTTTTTTTAAAGAAGTAAGTTATTAGAATTCCCTATTTAACTTTTGGTCTCTACTTTTTATTTGGCTTCATTAGTCTTCTCTTAGTTAAAAATATTGATTTTGGTTTTTCAAAGAAGGCCAAATAGTAGCAGCTTATTTTCATCCTTTGCTCAAATGGAGTGTGACAGGAATGAATCACAAATCTTTCGTTGCTATATTAACACAACTTTGGGATGCAAAATTATGCATTCCATTTTGCTGATTCATTTACAAAGATCACTAAAACCAGTCCATTTCTTATTAAGCTCCAAGGCTGCACAGATGCCCAGGCTAAGATACCTCATGGCTGGAAGACCTTTTTCTCCATCAGTAAGAAGAGACAAGATGAAGAGCCACTGTCTGAACAACCAGCCCACCCTCACCCACTGGCCCAGAAGCCCCATTTAAGCCTAAGCCCTGCCTGGTGCTTGGTTCTTGCATGAAGTGTAGTTCTTTCACTCTTCATATCCTTTCAGTTTATGAGCACCTAAGAGAAGGGTTCCCAGCACAGATCTTCAAAAGATGTAGGTGTAACTTCTCTCTGGTGAAAGCTGACCTTTTAGTTCAGCTTTTGCCTTCCTAACTTCTAACTGATTGTAAACCTATGAGACCTGATCTTCTCAAAGCATGTCATTTTAATATATCTAGAAAAAAGGATGTTATTAGGAGCTTCTTGATAAACTGAGAATATTCTGTGGCTGCCATCACCCTGGGCACACCCACTTCTTTCAAGATCTTGTACAGATTTGTGGAGCATAAAGTTTTTTCTACCAAAGTTGACAATTTCTGTCTGTCACATTTGTCCATGTGATCACTAATGCTAGTCTTTATTTTTGTTTTTACCTCCTTAATCTCTGCCTTGATTTCAGCTGGGAAAGAGTTAATTTTCTTTTCTATGAAAGGAATGTCAATAATATCTATTGGTTTTAGTTGCTGTTAAGTGATATTTACATTGTTCAATGACTTTTTTTCAGCTTCCCATAGAAGAATAGACAAAAGGATGGAATGGCCAATGAAATCTTCCATACTGTAGACTTCATGTTCAGTATGCAAATGGGGGTTAGCCAGAGAGTGGCAATTTGTGATCACTCCTCAGGACAGTGCCAATTCACCAGGTGGTGAGAGTAACCTGTGTCATTATTATTATTATTAATATTATTATTATTGTTATTGTTATTTTTCCTTTTCTGTTATTGTTTCTATTAAACTGTCATTATTTCAACCCATGAGGTTTTTTTTCCCTTTCCCCTCCTTTTATTTCCTCTTCCCCCTACCCCCTGCCACCCCCACTTTGTGGGCAGGTGAGTGAGCAGCTTTGCTGCTGACTGGGGTTAATCCACGAAAATACCCAAAGAAATGCAAGTGAAAGGAAATACGCAGCTCTTAGGTGCTGCTACCAGTGCAAACTGGTTTTCCACTCGTTTATAAATCCCTTGTTATCAAGTCACCTACCTATACAATCTCAGTGGAACATTTGCCTTCACAGCTTTGAAATGGGATTCGAATCATCTTCACTTTCAGTGTAAGGATGTAGCTCACTACCCTGGAGCGATGCTACTTGCTTATAGTTCTGGGAGCTGTTCATTACACAGCTTTGTGCAATGGTCAAACACTGGTAATTATGCAATTGAATAATCAAATCTTTTCCTTCCTAAACCTGTCTCACTCCTGTAGAAATGAGTAAGAAATACGTTAACCCAGCGCAGTGAATATTAGCTACCAATGTATGAGGTTTTCAAACTGGTGCCTGGGGCTCTTGAGGAACCTGTGGAAATAAACTGCCTCAACAACAAAAAATAAAAGGAGCTCTTTTTCTGTAAAATTCACTGCTTTTTCCTTGCATGACATAACTTCTTAGTGTGCTGACTGCTTACTGATTGAGCTATTTAATTGAAGAAATGACTTCTTAATAGCTCCTCTTTAATTATTTAGCTGTTCAACAGAGGTAGCTTGTCTCGTTGTGAAGCTAGTGACAGTGGTATTGATAGCATGAGATACTTAATGTCAGCTAAATTCTGACATTATCACTGGCTGAAGCTCATAATTCATAGATTACCATCCACTTGAATTTATTTATCCATCTGCTGTATTTAGTCTCATTCAAACTCTCAAATTAAAAAAAGCACCTTTAACCACATGGATACAGATATCACTAGAACTCATTTTTTTTCTGGATTAGTTTGATCTAACTCAAATGCTACACAAACATGCAGCTTTTGGCTAAATTGCATTTTATTTGCAGTCTAAGTACATACTAACAATTGTGTTTGAGTTGCCATAATAATGTTATTAGTTTTATAATAGGTCGTTAGTAGGTAAGCATGGGGTTATTTTAGCTTTAGATGTTACCTTTGTGATTATATATTAATTTTTAAATTATAATCAGATATTCAACTAATGCCCTTATTCGACTCCAACTATACAAGTTCGAGCACTCACTGAAATCTGCCAACCAAACTTACACTGGAGAAACAGTAAAACTTTGTTTTTTGATTTACAATTTCTTCCTGTTTTTTTCTTGGAACTGCATGGTAGATCCTCCTTAACTTAGATCTATTCTGAGTGCCTTGAAGCAATGAATTTATATGCTAGGTTTCATTTGTTAATAAAAAGTAAATTTAGGAAAGACAACACTAATGGGTAAAGAAAGGAGATATATCAGTGTTTTCCAATGATTCATAAACACACTTAAGTCTTTTGTTTGCTACTTGAAAATGTTAGAATATAAGAAAATAGCAGCAGTTGTTTGACTGGGTAAAAAAGTGGGGGGAAATATGTTTATTGGCAAAAGCAAAGGGAAGGAAGAAGGGTAAAATGTGGCAGGAAAAAACCAAATTGTGGTTGAAATGGCTTCATATTTTAAGATAAATTCACAAATAAATGGTCCAGATGGGAATCTGTGATTAGAGTGCAGCTCTGTATTACTGCACTAGTAAAGAGTGACTCATTCTACCCATTATAAAACTCCAGCTCCCAGAAATGAACAAATTTTGTTATAAAAGTTCTCACTAGGCTGATGCTTGGCAGAGTTCTCAACCCAGGAGAGGAGTATTTAGTATTTAATTTCTTTATCAAAAGCAAAGTTTGGCTGGAACAATTGCAGACATGGGCAGATTCCAGTTGGTGCTTAAGTTTCTGGGTGATAACTTTGGTGGAAGCTCTTCTGTCTATGCACTACCAGCTGTGCAGTGAGGAGGTCTGCAATGAATTCTGCCTCCTCCAAGCTCTGCAGCAGTAGTTCAGTGGCTGTAATGAGGTTACATATAGACAATCAACACTATGAGCAGATACACCTCTCATATGTGCACACTTCCTTTATTGCTCTCCTGACTTTTTAATTTCAGCAGAAGGACATTTGGTGCCATAAGTGACCACAGACCCCTACTGCTGGAGCCTCAGAGGTGTTTCCTGCTCCTGCCCCAGCAAGCAGAATCCCCCAAATGTCTCATTGCTTGCTCCAAGTGTCCCGCCTTTTCATGAAGTGCATCATTCAGAGAATATCAGCTGGATTGAGCTCCACAGATTCGTTTCAGCACTCCTCATCTAAAGCCCTCCTGCAATCACTGCCATTGAGTTTTATCTTTCTACTCTGGATGTTATAAAAATCACTGTTTGAGCTCATACTCCCTGTTCTCTAAGTGTAATAGTGTT
Organism: Nycticryphes semicollaris; assembly: GCA_013400055.1. Classification (NCBI taxonomy): domain Eukaryota; kingdom Metazoa; phylum Chordata; class Aves; order Charadriiformes; family Rostratulidae; genus Nycticryphes; species Nycticryphes semicollaris. The sequence goes on along the minus strand of VXBJ01004339.1, from coordinate 952,706 downwards.
GGCGTTACTGTGTAAGAATTACATCTGCTCATAAGAAAGATCAGAAATTAATGCATCCTGCTTGATTTCCAATAAGTAGCCCTAAAAAAGTGAAGCTTCACTTCCTTTCCATCCACTATCCCTGTTCTCTCCCATTCAAATGGCACGTATCACAGTTTTCCTGCCTTCCTCAAAAACTGTCAAGATCAAGCTGATCTTGATTCTTGTGATTCAATGCCAAAATATGACATCATCATCATGGGGAAGCAGAACTGGGCATCAAACAGAGCAAGTTTTATGCAGTGAGTAGCCACTGTATAATAGTTACTTTGTCATTATATTCTACAAAAGGTTTTCATGTGCCTCAAGATACAGAGCAAATAACAGAATTTTGCCTTCAAAAGAGTAATCGCATTGTGCCTTTTGTTTGTACTCTTTCAGATTCTGCATAAACATTCATTGATCTTAGCCAGGCATTTTTAATGTCAAAAATGCAACCAGGAAAGCCATGTTAGACCCCTTTTTTTCTTTTTACTTTTTATAGTAGGTTTGAAATACATCCAAGAATGGAAACATGCTATATTTAAGCTAAAAAAAAAAAAGTAAAAAAACCAAAATGTTGAAATTATCTTTTTTTTTTTTCATTCTTGGGCTAATTTTGTGTTGCAGACTCTGGTATCTGATTTCTGGTAAAGTGATCCTAGTTAAAATGCATTGCCTTTTACAACTGGGAATACATTAATTTCTGAGAGAAAAACTGTAGATTAATGTCAAATTTCTTCACCAGCTGATTTTTAAAACTCCCATGAATTTCATAAGAGGTTTGTGTTTTCACTGACGGTCTGACTATGCAATTAAAACTAGTCAAAGAAAATTCATGTGAGATTAATTACTGTAAAGATAGAGAGTTACATGGGGGTTTGCACCAACAAAAGAGTTTTCTCTTTTGTGCTGAAAAGAAGATTTGCTGACCCTTCTACTGCCATAGCTTTACAAAGGGTTGATTTTCATGAAGCCCTAAAAGGTTTAGCCTAATATCTACTTTCATGAGTTTGCTGCCGTCACTTACATGACTCTGAAAGAAAAGACATCCAGATGTCTGTAAGCACAGCAAATTCTGCCTCCCTCCTGCTTTTCAACTAGGTACTCTCTGTATAGGTAGTTTGTGTGCTATCCATGAGTAACCAACCTAGATAAACCTTTTGATATATTGACTGACCATGTACGACCAGACTTGCATACCCATGCAAAACCAGAGTGTCGCCTGAGCTATGCTTGTAACCTCCCTGTCTTCAGAACCCATGAACCTGGCCTTGAAGGTGGAGTTAGGGAGACATAAATAAAACTGCACATGCACAAAATGATCTCAGTCTGAAGCTTAGATTCTCAAAACTCTCATCAAATCCCACATATCCATGTTGTTCCCAGAGATCATTGTTCTGTTTCAAAGTTATATTTCTGTGGTTAACATTGTCTTTGCATCTGGTTGTACTGAGAAGCCCATTCTTGACATTGTTGGACAGATCCCAGCGACTTCTTACATTTTACTCCTGTCAGGTTTCAGACTCATCTCCTGGGACCCATCTCACAGTTCATTGTTTTATTGCTTAGAAAGCACCTTTGTATCTATAACAGTGAATTCTCTGCACAGCAGCCCACGGGACACTTGGAGAAATGCCTGGATGCCTGTGTTGGGATATGCTGGGCATGAAAGGCAATTCATGAATGTAAGAGGCATTTCTCTTGAAGGGGTGAGTTCTAAATTTCACTGTTATCTTATTTTCCATGGCCATCTGAGATGAAAATTAGGTTGCACTTGTATGCCAACTGCTTTGGGAGCCTTCAGAAGATGGCAACTCTTAGTCGAAATCCAGACTAAAGAATAATGGATTTGAGTTCACATTCTGCTCATAGCACTATTAAGTGTTTTGTTCAGTGGCTCTTTAACACAAATTATGGAAATTGCTTGTGAACACAGAGTGAAACACCAGAATCCTCACCTGTCTTGAGCATATTTCTGGTTCTGAGTGCTGTGACTTTTTCCATTGTGGAATAGCTTAAAGAAAAATAGTGGATCAGAGCAGCGTATGCTGGGTCAGTTCTAAGAATCAGGCAAATAGCCCCTTTTGATGGTCAGCATAGAAGTGGAAACATATCTCATATTTGATATGAGTTCACTGTTGTGAATCATTCACTTAAAGAATTCTTTGGGAACAGATGGCTCTGTAGAGGAGGTGGAAAGGGAGTCCCTGCAGCGAGGGTGAATAGCTACTGTGACTTACCAAATCACTTCAAAGCACAAATGCAGTAACACAGTACGTCATCAAGGTGTGATTTTATTACCAACAACTAAAGGATGCATCAAATTAACTCTGCATCTCATGCAAAGTGAGATTTGATCAGATCTTATGTACTGCCACAAGCTAAAACAGGTTCTAGTGCTACTTCTCAAGTGTTGGTCCTGCATGTTGATGATATTAGGTGAGGACACCTTTGCTGTAACTTCCTTTTCTCCATTTTCCTCCCTCATCAGAGACTTGATGAGCTTGTGGGTGCTCTATGTAATGAATTTCTTCTGTACAGCTAGGGTTTTATGCCAGTCACTGCAAACAACCCTTACCTTGTGTTCCCTCCTACGTCTTGTGTCTTCTGAACTATCTCCATCTAGTCTGATGTCACGGACGTTCGGGAAAATGACTGTGTTCTCTGCAACCGTGCCATCTTTCAATTAACTTCTCACTTGCCAGAGTATTTGGTGGTTCTCAGATCTTGAATGTCATACATCTCCCACCGATTCTGTTCAGCTCACTTGTAACCTCATATATGCTGTAAAACTTTCAGTTCTGCTTAATAAGCATATAATAAGCATAATAAGCATATAATATCTCCAAAATCTCAGGAATGTTGCACAAAAGTTAACTTTGTTCCACATTTTTGAAAATGGCTTTTGTATGGTTCCATTCAACATGGTAGATACACTCTGAGACAATGAATGATTTATTTTTGTTGTTTAGTCTCCTTCCTAAATTTTATCTAACTGTTCAAAAACCATTTTAGTCACTGCTGTAAATTTCATCAGGTACCAAACTAGTTATTTTTAGCTGTCTAAACACCTTTTAAAATCTGACAATGTAGGAATTGTTTGCCCTTTCTGCTAAAGGAGTCTCATGGCTGTATCTATTGCCAACTTTACTTGATTACTTTGTAGCCCTCATTTTATTTTCAAGAATCATATACCTATAAATCAAGAAGACAAATCAGTGCAAATTTGTGATTATCCTGCTTCCGCTACCCTATTTGTCCATAAAGACATCCACAAAATAATAGCCCACTATTTATATTTAATTCCTGTCTTCACAGGGGTAATGGATGGTGCTTGGTTGCCCCAAATCAATAATATCTCTTCAGAAGTCTCATATCACCAAATCACTACATGGAATAACAATCAGAATAATTTCATTTAAATGGATACAATTAGCACTGGAGATGAAGCTATTAAATAAAGTCCATTGATTGTTTATCAGGCACTGAGGTGAGATAATTTAAACACTCTCACTGCTAAGAGTGACAGATAAATTGCCAGCATATTAGTATGCAGCTACTACATTTAATCTTAATTAATAATTTAACTTATTTTTAATCTTCAGTGACAAAGGTAATAACAAAAACATATCTGATATTCGTACCACAAAACTAACTAACTCAAGGACCCTACAGATGCTTGACTGACAGATACAAGAGAGCTAATATAGTAGGAATTTTTTTAGAGGTTTCAGACTGTATGGAAACACAATGTGTTCAGTATATAAAGTACTTTCTAAGCAAATATTTCAAATGTATCAACACATATATGCTGTTTCCCTCATCAAAGACTTTTCTTAGAGGAGCTGTGATATTTCACAAAAATGATTATTTAAAGTTCAGGGTTCTTTTCACATAAAACTAATGAAAAGTAGCAAAATCTTTCATGTATTGCATGAAAGCAACTCCAAAACTACTTTTGTGTGTACTAAATTCTGGAAATATGTAGATAGAGCTCAGCTCAGTATAAAAAGCATTTAGTGAAGTTTTGCAAAACTTTCCATGGTTTAGTATTGTAAATTTTTATTCTTTATAGTAGCACTGCTTCTTTGAGGAGCTTGTGAGACCACTCTTGGCTGCCACACTTTTTGTCCCAAAGTTGACTCATGCTTAGGGTCATTAACTTGGATGGCAATGCAGTTTTCCCTTTTATTCTCAGAAGGCAAAGAAGATCAGGAAGTTTCAGTTTCTGTTCAAATTATTAGGAAAATTCCCGCTAACCCGGACAGCAGAGGAACAGATCCCAGGAGAAATTGCAGCAGCTTCTCCATGTGTTGTGGAGGAAGCCCTGGGTCATGAGGAGGGACTGGGAAAGAGAGCTACCATCTTTTACCAGCATTCCTCCATGACAGGCACTTCTTACAGGAATGCCGAGAATTTTGAAGTCATCAAATGAATTATTTATGGGAAATTATTTGCTGTGTCTAGTCATTCCCTAAAACACTCAAATGCTTATCTCTAATGGGCTTATAAAGCTGTGATGAGGACAGCGTTGGAAAAAGTCAACAATGTATAACTGAAAGGGCAAATTATTTAGGTTGGCTGAAGACAGAGTTACAAGGTTCTTTTGAGGAACATTTCTACAGAATGCCCTTTTTCATTGCACTTAGCATTGGGATTAAAAATCCTCAAGAGCTAAAGAAGTCCTCTCTGTTTTCTTTGTTTCAGTTTCCTTCACCACCCACTTCCTGTTCTCTGTAAAGAAGGAAAATGGTGGAAAATTGAAAAAAAAAAGGGTAAATGGTGTTTGCCTTTTGTGTTTACAAATGTCTCAAAGTTTCTGAATTTTTTTCAGCATCACATTCATTTGACAATTTGAATTTAACTGGGCAGAAACAGCTGAAACAAGCTGAGAGAGTTATTTACATCCAAGCAAGGGTAAGATCCTTTCTATATGCCACTTCCTGCGGTTCTGTTTTCTAATTAAAGAAAAAGATAACACGAGTGAAGCCACATGCTCACGGTGCATAATTTTTGGAAAGGCAGCAGCAATTTAAAAGTAAATTTCACACTAGCTCTGAGACTCATGTCAAATGCTGCCTGCTCGCTCTAGTTCATGAAGGCCATTTATATTCTAAATTTAAAAATAACTTGGTGCTGGCACATTCCATTAATAAATTAGGACTAGAATTTTGTGTTTTCAAAGGATATGGTGAGGTATAAATAGGCTTGCTAAAAACGGCTGAAACTCTGAGTGTTTCTCTTTCACCTGCTTTTATTTCAAGCTCTTGTCCCACTATCTGCCTCCCCATTTCTGACTGAGGGTCTAACTCTGAAATCCCTTCTGCATGGTGGTAATAATTTTTGAAGACATTATCACCTGGGACAAGACATTTGGTGAACAGGGCCACCAATAAACCCAGCTTCCATCTCATTCAATAGTGAAAAGGGGCTGGTGAGGTCTCAATGCAAATGGTACTAAATTGCCTTGTGCAGTCATGGTGTCTAAATGTCCAACTGGAACAGGTTTGCACGCTGGTGGCTGAAAGGGCACACTTCTACCTGCAGTGTTTTTAACCGATGCAGATCCTTGCTTTTTGGACATAAGCCTATACCACATTGAACATTTCAGAGCTCTGCTTTCTATTTTTAGATGAAAAACAGTAGCTATTTGGTCTAACTTGACAGATGCCAGAGGAGGTTTTCTGGACTTAGAGGACATGTTTCAGTTTCATTAATTTTTGGTCACAAGAGCTGGAGATTTGAAGTTTGGACAAAAAAACAAGTGCTCAAAAATTCAAACAAATGAGTTTACCGAAATTAACTATACCTATTTTGAAATATTTAATTTGAATCTTGACCTTCTCAAAAGACTTAAATTAGTAACACCAAATTTGTTTTCCTGATGGAATTCAAATATCTCAAGAAGTTTCTTCAGAAATTCCATAACAAAGTCCAAGATAGTGACAATTTCTAAATGATGAAAACTGTGAGCAGAGAATTTTTCCACAAGATTTCCTCTCCCACAAAATGTTTGTCCTCTTTGACATGTGTTCCTCCACCCCTTACCAAGGTGCTTCTGTTCAGACTTCTGGTAGTGCATACCAGTTTTAGGGACGTGAGTATGACATCCCTGGGACTTAGAGATCTACTTGATCTGAGAACTGCAGGCAGGTTGTGCATTCCTGAATGACTGAAACTAGTAGTTCTACATCACATTTTGTTGATATTGTTTATCAGACTGATGAATTTCTGTCCTAGGAGTTACACAATTTTCCCTTAGAGACCAATTTCCTTTGAAAAGTACCCACTTACATCTCAAAACACACAGAGGTGTGTTTAGAGGATTAAGGTCAACACAGAGATATTGATAAAAAGATATCAACTGGTCGAAATTAATAAATGTCAATGAATACAACAACTCCTTCAAAGATCATTATTTCACTCAAAATTCTTTCTGTTTGCAAGAAAATATGTGAAATTGGATGCCTGAATTTTGATCTTTTTGCCAGTCTTTCCTTTCCATAGTCTGAAGGAATCTGACTATTTTGGGTGAGCAGAGTGGGACAAGGTACAGGGCCAGACAGTGAAAAGAGGGTTTTCCAGACAGGTTCTCTGGACATCTTTTGGTTTGTACTTTCTGAGCAATGTTAAAGTCCCAGGATGATTTCTAGCACTGCATTCTGTAGGAAAAGTCATAAATACTTTATCTGCGTACATTTGTGAATGGGAATACTTTTAGCGAGTACTTACAAAAGAGAAACAATATCTGTGTTGGTTGACATAAGCAAGTATGACATAAGTAAGCCAAAATGCTTTCCTCCCTTTTCATAGGAAATCTAAATCTTTGCTCTGCATTTGCTTGAAAGACCAAAAAACCCATAGACTTGCCTATAGGCTTTTCATGGAGTCAAGGAGCAGAAATACATATGAGCAGCATACTAGGATAAAAATTATGAAGTTCTGTAGGGCAGTGAGTCAACAGAGCTTGTATGTCACCTGACAGACATTAGCTTTTTGTTGTGTTTTTTACATTACCTGTATTTGGGATTTAATGAATATTATCTAGGTTAATGTTCTGACACTTTGAAAGACTACATCCTGGTAGATCCTAGAGTAGTTTATAGTCTGTGATCAAAGGCCACTTCTCTTTTAAGAAAGGGTTACAATTGAGATATGCAGGTTGTTTTAAGATCTATTTAGGAAACTAGTATGATATGGCCTTTGGACAACCCACTTATAGTGTGGCCACTCATTTTCCTATTAGTAAAAACACAGACAACTCTATGGAGCAAGTAATTATTTTAAAAGCAGTCCAAATGAGACATTTTAATGTATCTATTTATGTACCTAGGACATATATATATATATAGTTGGAGACTCTGAGTCTCCAACTTGCATGTGTCTGTTTTGTGGGTGCAGCAAAGCAGTAAACTGTGCTGATTTATTTGCAATCCAGATTGTAGTTGTAGATGAGATGTTGGATTTCAGAGTTTACTCCCGATTTGGGTTTAATTGCAAATATCTGATGATGAGTTTGCACTTTTGCAGTTATATGCTTTGTTGCCACTGGATGCCTATATTCCACTGGACATCTAGCTAAGCCATACACAGGAAGTAGCTAATGAGGTACTGCAGTGGTGCCTCTGCTTAAATTTAGCTTAGAGCTCTTACGTCCTCACATGCAGATTGTATCCCAGATACTCAGTGTCTGGTTTTTGTTACCACAGTTTGTGCTATAAACAGCTTCCTTTGCTCTGTATGATGTCAAGAACAGAGTTGAAGGGCGTGAGAGGAAGGTAAAAGCTGCCTCTAGTGGCTTTGTGTACAATCTGTTTGTCCTAAATAATACTAGAAAGCTGACCAAATCATGTTTTGTAAAGCAAAGTGTTACTTTTAATTTGTGCCATCAAACGAGTAGTTCAGCGGTATAGCACTTTGCATGCTGATATGTTAAAGTGCCCATTTAAGAAGTGAGGATAAACAAATAGTGGAAATTTCCATTGTTTTTTAATACATAAAATGTAAGTTGAATAAGAGGATGTAATCTTCATGGGATTTATGTATCTAGTAAAACGCACTTTTATGTAAGGGCACTCTAATGTGCTTCTGAAATCCAACCCTTCAACAGAAGAGCAGAGATGTCCGAATTCTAAGGGATGGTCATCCGAACTTTGCTGTGCCTACAACCTCTTGCCACTAGCTGCAGAAAAAGAAAACTGAAGAACTGACAGTGAAAAATCCATAACAAAATAGTTAGGGCCTCAGTAGCGTTATGAATTTTGAAGGGTGTAGGGAAGAGGAGTGGAAGATAAAAGGAGAACAAAATGAAGGAAAATTTTCATTCTGTAGTAGGCAGGGGAAATCATTAGTATTTTCTATTCTATATCTCAAGAGCTGATCCATAGGTTCTCAAGTGTCTAAATTAGGGAAAAGAGTTGCCTCTAATCAGGCTATTTCTGTATCTACATGGAAAGTTAATGCAATATGTAAAAAAGAATATCAGCAAAACAGTGAACTGCAAGTTTGTCATACATTCCTTTTGGTTTGCTTCTTGTGGAAAACAAAGAGTAAAAGTTGAAAAAATCAGAAGGAACCTTTCAGTTTTTCAGAACATTTTATGGTGAATAATGAGACTAATTTCCCTTCTTTATGGGGGAAATGCATAGTATTTATATTTTGTCCCTTCTAAATTGTATGGAAACCTATAAACATGCACGACTTTCAGAACTGAATGTATGACATCTCTTTAAATCCTGCCCTTTTGACTGTTGCATCGTCTCTTATTCACAAACCCTTCTTAAAAAGAAAAGTAAAAAAAGTTTTGAAGAAACATGAGAAGCTGGAGAACAAGCAAACTGCTGGTTATTTTTCTTCCACGGCATTTAGCAGATGTCATGGATGGAAACTGGGACTTTTAGAGCCAAACCCCTGAATTTTCACAAAGTTACTCAGCTCAAGTACCTTACTTACCTCAGTCCAAAGGAGATGTAACAGCAGTAGTGTTATAACTAGCTAACTATGATGTAATAAACATCATCAGCTTGTCATCCTACCCAGGGTGCAGACTCAGTTGGGCAAAACATGTTCCTATGGCACCTATTCATTTAAATCCTGGTGGTCTCCCACTTAGGAATGCCAACTGATTTTGTGAGCAAACACCATCGATGTGTGTCATTTTCTCACTGGGATAGAAAATTCATCTCTAGAGCCTTAGCTGAAGAGCGTGGCCCAGAAGAATCTCATGAAATTAATACAGACAGCAGCAATAATGTACTACTAGTTTGAATGGTAATACAGTAGTGTAGTAGTAGTGGTGGTGGTAATAGCATTATCTTACAACAATGAGAAAAATGACCTTTTGCAGGATGATAGTGGTTTGCATTATTTTAAAAAGGACATTTGGATAATTTTTGACCTTACCAAGATTGCACAAAATTCCTGAGAGTTATGCCTAGAAAACACCCTGTGTGGGTTAGGCAGGGACATGACTCTCTCATTCCTGCCCTTTTAGAGGGAAGCATATTAATGTGTTTTTAATGAAGTGCATTATTTGGCGCTCTCCCTCCTCTCCTCTCCCCTCTCCTCTCTGCAGTTACAAGTTGAACCATTTCAACCAGGGGAATTACTTCCTTTCCTTTTGCCAGACTGTGAGGGTGCTGTATATCCCCTGTTTACAAGCAATGCACTTCACGACAGAAATCAACATGCTTCACAGCTATTTGTAGGGTACAGTTCTCTTTTTAACTCCTAGCCCAGCATCCTAAGAGGTTCTCGAATGCTGGAGAGAACAGGCACAGCACTGCTTGCTACAAATGTGGATGCTAGATGGTGGGGAAGAGGAAATGGAACAATTTGTTCCCTTTTCATTGAAAATATACTGTTTGCAGCTGTTCTGTCGGTTCAGTGGAGATCAGCCTCTCTAAAAATAAAATATAAACAATGTAATGAAAATATCATTAGGTGGAATTCAGTCCAAAATATGTGTAGCAATTTCTTTGTTGCTACTTATGCTAAAAAAGGAGATAATCTGATGACACAATAAGAAGTTACAGCCAAATCCTGTTTTGTCCTTGCTAGAGAAATGTTCTCTGTTGAAGTCAGTGATTCCCTTTGCCAGACCTAAGACTCCAGAATAGGGTCTGTGCAACCTTGTCACTGTCTTACTCTTTGTTTGACTGTGACGTATGTATTTTCGTGTCCTGAGTCCTGGTTTACTCTGTGCTGTAACTACAAAATTGTGACAACAGTCAGCTCTTTGCTCAGAGCCAATATAGTGATAACCTGGGAATGCTCTCGAATGTCTCTGATATCTAAGCAGGGATATTCAGGTAATGGGGAGCACACAGTAAAACAAATTAATTTTTCACCTGGAGAAACTGAAGAACCAGCATGGATTTCTTTAGCCCAAAATTGTATTATTTTTTGCAAACAAACAATCCTCAATTAATTTGCATATAGAAGCAAAAGAGCATATGCATATACATTTTCATTTTTTTAAAGGCATTTTGAAGAGGAAGATTGCTCATAATAGAAATAATTTTAAATTTTATGTTGCCTTTAATGTTGTCCCCTGTCCTGGTTTGAGGTAAAACAGAACTAATTTTCTGTTCAGTAATCTTTTTTAGCTGGGTCTCTTCTAACTAACTAAACTCTGAAATTAACAGCATATTTGTTCAGAAAACTGTTCACTCTCACAGTGACAAGACCTGATTATACCAAGGAATGGTGCAGAGAGGCCCTTGCTTATAATTATTGTTATACCAATCAAGATCAGGTAACTTCGTTATTTGCCCAATTGGAAGGTCAGAAGTGGAAAATTGTAGAGGGGTCACACCTGTAGGGAGGAAAGGACTGGACAGGTGATCCAAAACTGACCAACTAGGGTATTTCATCCCATCTGCATCATTCCCAGTATAAAAGCTGAGGGATAAAAGGGTCAATTTTCTTTCTTTGATGGCCGACCTCTGAGGAAGACCCTATCTGTTTGCCTGCCTTTGATCCTGATCTGTGCATTCCTGACTCCAAATGTAGAATCCAGCTCCTATCTGTTGCTGAGTCCAGTCTGGGACTTTCCCTGTGCCTGGTGATGTGATTGTCATCCTGGGAGCTTGATATGGTTTTGTATATACTGCATATTTTTTTTTTTAATTTTTTAAAAA
>VXBJ01004339.1:897117-940756 GCA_013400055.1 Nycticryphes semicollaris | reverse complement strand
CTCTAGAGACGGAGACTCCACCACCTCTCTGGGCAGCCTGTTCCAGTGCTCTGCCACCCTCAAAGTGAAGAAGGACCTCCTTATGTTTAGGTGAAACTTCTTATGTTCAAGTTTGTGCCTGTTACCTCTTGCCCTCTCACTTGGCACCACTGAAAAAAGACTGCCTCCTTCCTCTTGACCCCCACTCCTTAAGAATTTATAGGTAAAAAATAAATATATATATATATGGAATGCTTCATGAATTTGCGTGTCATCCTTGTGCTGGGGCCATGCTACTCTTCCCCATATCATTCCAATTTTAGTATATATGCTGCCGAAGTGATACTGTAGAGATAGGTCATTTCATTCAGCCATGTCAGTAGTTCTTGCTACACTTTGTGTATTCTTTGTGACTGATCAAATCTTAGGGAAAAAATATCTTGGAATGGAATACCCACAGAATGAGATTTCCTAAGTATTCTCCTTATCAGAGTGAATGCTCCTGCTTGTTAAGAAAATGTAAGTCTTACCATAATCTACAATTGGAGCTGTAGCTGACAGGCATATTCTGCTATATGGAGGAAAAGCTAACCAGTATTTTGGTTATCAGTGGACTAGGAAACATGCAATGTGTTAAAAGTTGCCCAGGGCACAAATGAGTGTTTAGAAATAAGGCAAGAGATCTCAACCTGCTCCCTTGCACATATCAAGTTATGCTTAAAGCAAAGTAGCCCATCTCTATTTAATGTGAGAGGTTGTTTGCACAGGGAGCAAGTATAAGGATGTGAAATCTCACAGCCAGTCCCTTTCTAGTAAATATCAAAACAGATACAATTCCTACTGATTTAAGCATTATGTCTGGACAAAACGCCAGGGGTGGACAGGATGAGTAAATGCAAGAGGTGGAGCAGCTGTGAAATTGCAATGTGTGATTGCTCAAGTACAGGCAGGCCTGCTCCTGCAGCTACTCACACTCCCCATCTTCAGAAAAAAAGAAGTATTTTTAACTAATATGAAGGATGCATTTAAAGGGTTCAGATCATCACCTGGCTCGAGGTGAGGCTGCTTCTACAGGCTCATTTTATAGTCTCTTGGAGCTAAGCTCTGCGCTTCTCCTCCTGGTGTTGATGACAGTGATGCTGATTCTCCAGAAAAAATCACAGGACTATATATCCTTCTGTTTACCAACTGTTAAATTTCACCCAAGAAAAGTAATTTGAATGCGCTAAACTGTGATGAAATAGCACCTATTAGAGACTGGCAAAAATCCAAAGGAATAACTTCTTCTGTGTAACTGGTGGCTATGCCCTAGAATTTTCCATTTTATAGGTTTCAGAAGGAAAAGAATGATTATTGTTTTAATGTTTAGTAAGAATATAATCCTGGGGATTTCCTGGTGGTATGCATAACACTAAAATAAGTGTGGGTTGCACTATAAAGCATTCTGCCAAAAAACAGTGATTAAAAATGGGTGTTTAAATAGTTAAGAACTAAATGAGAAAACATTCTTAGGACATAAAATAAAGGAAAAGATAAAGTATGAGACACTACTATCATTACCCTGACATTTTGACTTTATCAAACTGTTGGTGTTTTTCTTAATACTTCAACTGTTGAAGCTGAAGTTGAAATTGAAATTGTAGTTGTTCGTATATTTGGTAAAAAGCATACACTAATTTAAAAAAAGCACAATTTCTAAACTCTGCACTTGATGAAAAGTGCAATACAGAAGCATTTTTGAATTTCAAAAGTAGAAGACAAATAGATATATGCGATAAAATACAAAATGCTTGAAGCTGTTAAACTAAAATGTGTTTGGTATCCATCTCTGTGAGATCTGAGGTTGATAAAACTGGATTTTGGTTAATATCCTACTTTCCCACATACAACCTTGGTGACCTTCAGTGTCTCACATAATTTCTCTACACCTCAGAGATCTATAAGAACTGGATTATATTTTCCTATTTCACAGCAGATTTGTGAAATCAAATTGTGTGTACACACACACAGAGTATATATATATATATTTATTTGATGGACAGGTACTTCAGTATAGATTGATTTAGAAGAATCCAGATAGGCATATAGGCCATGAAGTTTTTTAAATCTCAAGGCTCCAGGGCAATCTTATAGCAGCTTTCCTGTACCTGCAGGGGGCCTACAAGAAAGCTGGAGAAGCACTTTTTACAAGGTAGTGATAGGATGAGAGGTAATGGCTTCAAACTGGAAGAGGGAGTATTTAAATTAGATATCAGGAAGAAATTTTTCACTATGAAGATGGTGAGACACTGGAACAGGTTGCCCAGGGAAGTTGTGGATGCCCCACCCCTGGAAATGTTCGAGACCAGGATGGATGGGGTTTTGAGCAACCTGCTCTAGTGGGAGGTGTCCCTGCCAATGCCAAGGGGGTTGTGACAAGGTCATCTTTATGGTTCCTTCCAACTTAAATGATTCTATGATTCTATGATTCGCTCACATGTGGATAAAGAAAGAATTTTGTTATCTTCCTTTTCTTTCTGTTGCTGTCTGCTAAACTAGTTTCATTTAACATTCCATTTTTGCTAAGAAAATTATTAAACAATCCAACCCCAAAATCTAAGGCTAAGAAAATGCTTATTTTTCATATTGTTTATGAAAAATCATTTCACTTTGATTTGTTCAGCAAGTTTTTGTAGTGTCTTATACTTGATAATCATATAGGAAATATTTTCTTCAGTAGTTGACATTTAAATATATATTTATGGTAACCGAAAACCCATCTAATTTAGACTTTTTGATATCTGCTAGGAATACAGTTGATTCCAAGGTGTTCTGTATTTGTATGAAAGAATTTTGTATGGTTGATAATTTTCTGGAAGAACATGAGCTTTTGGGATTTCATATGATTCATATGATTCATATTTCTATGATATAAGAGGATAGTAACAGCTAATATATGGTTGTTCCCTCCTGTATATGTTTTAAATGTAGTCAAACAATCGTTCAATTGTAATTGAAATAGTAATTGTAAAATGCTAATTTGTAAAGTTTGAAAATGATGTGGAGATGCTAATTAAATCTCAACTTAGGAGTCCTTCTCCATTTCCACTAAAGAATATTATCTGATGGAGCCTGCAGTTTCCAATAAATTCATCACGCTCTGCCTCCTTGTAACTTCCCTTCATTTCTGTTCCATTACCATTGTTCATACTGCTGAGACCTTCCTAAATAATTAATTCCCTCTCTCACTTATTGCAATGTATAGTTGCTTTGGAGAGAGCTCCACATGTTTCATCCTGTTAGCCTTTCCTTGGGAGTACGGCCGTATGGTGCCAGCCAGCTCCAGGACTTAGAGGTTCATCTTGGGTTGACTGAAGCCGAGTTCCTTTTCTTCCCTAACTCTCCATCCCCCTTCCACCTTCTTAAATATAAATGCTGAATACATATGCTTTTCTTCAGTCTTCCAGCAATTTTAGGATGTCAGGCTTCCACCTTTCCCCTTTCTCCCTTGTCTTCTCCAAAGGCAAACCAGCTGGCTTTGTAGTGTTATTTCCCTGGCACCATCTAGCATCTTCTATCTGTACTAGAAGTTTTGTGCAGACAGGCAGATCTTCTCCTGAAAGTAAAATTAGTGGGCATTGAACAACACTTCCAATGCAGAAAGGATACTGGCATTATTTGTCAGCCGAATATTTTCTGGCACTGTTGATCAAATCAATAGGTGGGCTCTGTACTTCATATGAAAGAAAATCCAATTTGAAAACTGTTTTTTTGAGGTTAATAATTTCTATAACATAAATATGAAATAAAGATCTTGTCAGGATTGGCTCAGTTTGCACACTGCTTAAAGATGTATAAGTGAAAAACTCCAGGATACATTTTCATTGTTTAAGAGCTGCTTAGACTTACTTCCTTCATAGACTTTTTTCTTATTTAAAACCCAAATTTCTTATGACTCATGGACAATGTTTGACAGAATAAGGCAAAAACATTTAAAAAATTTGCCTAATGAAAAAATGTACAAATGCAGAAAATTTTATTCTAGTAAACATTTTATTTTATATTATTGAAACTGTTGAGCTGATCTTTTACATGAAATGCTACCAAATGTGCTTCTCTCTCAGAGCTGGCCATTCAAATTAAGTAGAAATAATTGGTTGTCATCTGTAAGAGGTGTTTTGTGGGAAGCTATTGTTTTTTCTTTTGTTTTTAAAGAAAGCTGGAAGGAAGATTGAAATCCTATTATATATTATTGCCATTCTTTTCAATTCTGAAATAATAATATATCTTTAGTGAAAAAAAAATCAAGGTCTGTTATTCTACATTTTCTGATGTGTAGAAAGTGCTCCATAGAAAGTGAAAATTTAATTAAAACTGCAAATAAATCTAAACACGTTTAATATTTGAACTAAATAGTTGTATTATGCTATCCTTGTAATGCTTCTTTTCCAGTTATCCTGTATTTGATGTAGATGAAAATTAATGAAACAGTCTGTAGATCTGGCGTGAATGTGTTTAGCAGCTTGTTAAATCCTGTTACCTTTTTATGTATTTAAACAGAGATTCACATACTTGATGTGAAACATCCCTACTTGAAATACTATTACCTGTTCATGGAAATGTGATTTTTGTTCTCATGAAATAATGTATGTGATTTCACAGGTCTTATTTTTTTATGATTTATATTACCAGTTAAAACTCCAGGCTCTGTGTCACTGTATTCAAGCATATAATTCAGCTTTAGGTCAGCTTGCTGGTCACAGAAAGTGCATGAAAATAAAGCTTTGCTGCAACAGTTGTATTAATGTGGAATAATATGTAAGAATTTATGTACAAGTCGGTGCTTTCTGATATTGTTCTAATTTTTTTAATGTTGCTGAAACTGTAATTCAAACACCATTCCTTAGATTTAATGTTTTGTGTTAACTTTAGTGAAGAATATATATATATAATATATATGTGCATAAATATGTAAATTCTAACAATGGCATTTTTTTGATATTTAAGCCATTTTTGTGCATGCATGACTTTATTGAACTTCAGTGGGGTTCAGAGAATTTACTTATATGTCCAAAATGTAACCATGCCAGGGCTACTGAGGGCACCATAATTACGCATTTCCTGGTCAAGGGTATGTTCAGAATGCTGATATATTAGCAACAATTTTGTGTTTAATTTCCTTTGAAAATGAATAATACAAATGTACTTGTTCGAATTTGCAATCTCTTTTTCAACCTGATAAATTCAGTGCCTGCTTCCCTGCTTTGCAGTTTCTGTAGAAAGGAATGATAAATTGTTCTCATTCTCACTTGGTAGTGTTTTCCATTCACTTTGCACAGGTGTAAATGACCACATGGGGACAAAGACAGTGACAAAGCAGGAATTGAGCTTAAAGTAGAAACAAGTTTTTTTCTGGTAGTTACAATGCAGTTGAGCTCGATTGCCATATGTCTCTCAAAGCAAGATTTTGGCAGTTGTACTTAGACATCCATATATTCTCCTGTTCTGTGGAAATTAGGGAATTAGACTTTGTTGCTTCATTTGGTAAATTAGCCGGCCCTTGGAGTGTATATGTGAGCTGTTGTCTGGATGAAATTTAGAGGTCACATCTGAATGCTTGTCATAAGTGCATTAAAAGAAACCCTGCTGTGTGTCTTTCCCTGGGTAACCGGGTGGGCCTTCCAGGAGGCTTTGTGATTTGTATTTAAAAGCTTTTGGTAGTGATGATTACAGGTCCTTTGTGTGTGTGTGTGTGTATGTATATATAAATATACACTTATATAAACGTGCAACTGAATAAAAAATACCAAATGGACGTAAATAATTTACTACTTAAATTAAGATTAGGTAAGGCAAAGGAAACATTTTTAACTTGTGGAGCTGCTCATCCTGACTTGCACTATTCTAAAGAATTTACATATTTTCCCTTCAAATGTTTAAAAATTAAGTTACTGGGGCCAAAACCAAATACTGAGAAATATTTCAGGAGGAAGGCTCAGCTGCTCCCTCCTGAGGTTGTTTCTCTATTACCTTATCCCATTTGTTCATCAAATGGAATGTCTTTTCCGTCCTCTCTTCCTTTCTTCCTCCCTGAACCTTCTGAGGGAGGCTTCACTGATTACTTCAGAATAGATGACGTCTTCCTTCAGCTAAAATCAGGATGTTTGAGGCTTTCTCTGACAGTAAAGCACGTTGGGACATGAAAATACTGTCTTGGCTGGCGAGGGGCAAGGCAGTCAGAGGTGGAATGGCATAGTCTGTGCTGCAGAAAAGGTCTTTTGTATAGCTAAGGTCTAGAGGTTGAGCATACAAGTCCCTGAACTCAAATCCACCTCTATTTACTGAGACATGTTATTCTAAAATAATTATGATGTTGATTGTGTTGATTGCCTGTGTTGGGGATGCTCCAGTTTGTCTTTCCTGGCTTTGATCCAGTGTTATCCCTTGGCTTCACTGGCCATTCAGACTTAATTTTGTAATTAAAATAGAGTCCTGAAAGCCCTTCTGAAATGTCTGTTGGACCCCAAGGATGATCTGTGTGCCACACTGTTTTGGTGGGGCCCTGGGGCCCTTCTTTGTGGGGCATCCCATATGCCAGACGTGGGCTGGGGCTGGCAGCAGGCTTGGCTGTGGCGCAGGGCTGCTGTCCCCAGAGCCTGGGGCAGCTGTGGGGATGGGGACAGGCACAGGGTGCTGCCAGCTCCTTACCCCCAGCTCCATCTATTGCCAATGCAGCTCACTAGCTCCCTGCTGCGCGTATTGCAAAGGCACGGCCAGAGAGCCATATTCCTTATGAATTCCTGTTTGTACAGCTGTCTTGTTAGAGAGAAAGAGGGACTTAGCTCTGAAACATTAGCATTTATAGATGCCCCTGTATGGCTTGTGTTGAGTTTGTAATGGCTTTGCAGGAGTTTTGAATAGCTCCACTCAATATCTGTTGTACTGAAGATTTCACCTAATTGGGACAACTGGTAGGTCTGTAGCTGGCCCAATTAAGTGGTCAAAAAGTGTCATGAAGATAATGAGAGATAATATTGTTCTGAATAAAAATATCAGGGTAGAAATGCCTCCATGCATTTATTCTGTTATGATCCTTATTTCTTCTTTTAATCTTTATTTGGATACACTCTGTATTAAAAGACTACAGAGCAGAATTTCACCACCTAGTGAAAACATCAGTTTTCACTGTCCAGCTGCATTCTCAGTATGTGTAATTCAATAATGCCTTGATCAAGCAGCTGTCCTAGCCACTCACTATTACTGTGCAATATCTTCTCATTGTTAGATGTTGCAATAGAATCACCATCTAAATGAAGGATAACATAATTAAGTGGAGTGTTGGGTAGTATCAGAGGCAGAGGTTTTCTTTTCTGGAGATGGAGTTACTTTACCAGAGTTGTATATTTTAGTTGTCGGTAATCATAACAGCAACAAAAAGGTTATAACTTTATTCCAGTCTATTAAGTAATTAAAGCAGCTATTAAAAAGAGTCTCTTAACACCAAAGAAGTGTGTGCGTTTGTAACCAGCTGTTCATTGTCCTTTTTCTTCTCTTTGAATTTGCAGGGAAGAGGACCTTATAGATCAAAAANCAAAAAAAAAACAAACCCAAAAAAACCCCTCCCAAATTTCAGTTGAGCAAGTAGACTAAACAGTTGTTTAGATTAAATTGTCTCTTAAACAGTGCTAAAGAGGTCAGGGTTTCTACCCTAACATATTGCAGGTACACGTAAAACTCTAATAACCAAAAAAGAGTGAAAGAAAGGGCAGTGCTTTAATTAGAGCACAAATGCACCGTTTATTCACTGAGAGACCTTGACCCACTACTATGCCTTCCTATTATAAGCTTCGTACCTTGGTCCTCTTGAGAGCTCCTGGAGCGTTCAACAGCCTCACTTCTGCTGGTGGTCTCTTAGGAGCCATGCTGCCACTGTGACTTGAATGTGGAATCAAAGCAATGATCTTTCCCAAGAAAGGCTTTATATTTTCATTAAAACTTCAAGCTTTTAATTAGGGTGAATCCCTATTAACTCAATCTCTTGGTTGCATATGCAAAACCTAGCTACCTCTAATTATTCTCCCTGAAAAGATGGAGTTGCTTTTCCACACTACAGTGCCTGTAGTTAGCTGGTAATATTCTAACAACGAACAACTAGCATCTAACGTTAACAATTTAACAAAACAATAGTTGGCTATAGAATATACTGGACTGCCAGATCTGTGAGATGAAATCCAGAAAGTAGTACTGAGAAAATAAGTATGGCACGGGCAATATAACATGTTTTTTTCCCATGCTGTTCTTCACTCTCACAGTGTCAAATCTCTGTCTAGAGGTGAAATGATATAGGAATATGACAACTAAAACAAAAGCAAAAAAATACCATGGCAGTCTGCAGGGAAAGGAGGGCAGAAAGGGGTTCCCTGCGTTTTAATTTCTTCTGTAAGTTATTTCATTATCCAACTATTATGTTTAATATTATTTGATATATATGGTGTATATTGTAATGTAATGTACTCTCTCCGAACTAAGAGCCTTCCACGTCAGTATAAGTGCTATGCTTCTTGGTGTCCTCACTTTGCTCTCAGAAACACTGTGTTCTCAGTTGATATAATAACACAGCTTCAAAAAAAGAAGAGTAAGTGATATTCCTGAGTCCAGTCTCAGTTTCCACCGGTGGTTACTCTAGCAATTGGGATGTTCTCTTAAAAAAAAATGGAAATTGGAACTGTGGGTTGCATATTCCTCAGATTGCATTGAATCCAGTTTTCCAGTTTCCTGCACAGATGATTGAACAACTAGACTGTAGTATTAAAAATAAAGCATCCTCCAGTCTTGGCATTCATATCACCACTTTTAATTTGCTAGGGCAACATTTCACTCTAGCAAACAAAGGTGTGAGATGTTACAAAGTTTAAAGCTCATGGTACAACAACTCAGAGTAAAAATAAGATGTTTTTTTTTTTAAACAGTGAGCACAATCAGCCCCTAGAATAACTAAACAAGAATTATAGAGAAATTCCCATTACTGGAAATCTTAAAATTTATATTGGATTTTTTTTTTCTAGAAAATGTGCTCCAGGTCTATCACAGCTATTGAGATTTGTAGCAATAATTAATTCAGGGAAGTCCCATGACCTGTCAGACTAGATGATCACAATGGTCACTTCTGGCTTTAAAATCTATGGAGTTCCTGGCTTCTGTGTTGTGAATGCCAATGAGACTGCCAATTAGTGTGGTGAGCTGCTTTTTTTTTTTTTTTTTTTGATGTAGACATGTGTTCACTGGGAGCTAGGCTGAGACCACCAAATTAATTTTAAGTCATTAAAATGCTTCATTCCTTGAATAATGATTGTCACAAAACACACTCAGAATGTAAAAGAAAGCATCTTATTTTTGGAACAAAGGAAGTAGTATAAATATAATACATCTTTTTTGCCATCTTTCCCATCACTGAATGCTGTATATGACATATCTAATAATTAATGTAATTGTTATTTTGATTCCTTAGAATAGAAAAACATTACTAAGACAATGCTTGATGTGGAAAGTCTTAATGCCAAAGCTGAGGACTAAATATATAAGTAGTGGTTGATCCCCGATCTCATGGGAGAAAAGACATCTATTAAAATGGCAGAGATAAATATGAATAGTTAATCATCTATAGTCTTGATTTTTTTTCTCCATTTCAGTTGCATGATATGTTTTTGCTTTCACTAAAATCAGTGGACCTGTAATTGCTTTATAAATTAATGGCAGGTCTGTCATTTAAATAAAAAGGCATGAAATACAGATACATGTTTTGATTTAAAGGCAAAAAGGGGAAAGGGCTTCCAAGTAACTGGAGGCTTTACATATTAATTAACATGCATGTTTAGAAACATGAGATCAGTGAGTGCATTATATGTCTCTGGTGGAGCAAGCATGGCTTGCTAGCAAGCAGTGAAAGTGCCCATGCCTCAGGTGCAGCACAGGGTTATGAGCTTTCTTTGCATGTTTGTTTTTATTTGCGTTAGACCAGAGAGTGCTGGTGTGCTTGATACCAGAAGGGGTTCATAGCAGCGTTTCAACAGCTATGGGGTGGACTTTCATATAAAGAGCCCTGAGACACTAAGGTGATAATTTTGATCCTGTGCAAAAATGAATTAAAGTTTTATACTCTTCTTTCAGCAGTAAGATAGGGGAATTATTGCAAGTCCTAATTTTACAATCCTTCCTTTGATTACTGATTTTATTCTTCCTGTCTGTGTATTTGATATCCTGTAAACAACAGAGTAGAAAGGCCATACTAAATGAGAATATTGTTTTTTCTGGATTTAGTGGCGGTCTGTACTCTGACACAGTATGTTGCAGTGTTAGTTTTTCTGTTTATTTGTAAGTGGGTGCTGTCTCTAGGGCTCAATTTCTGCAATGCAATCGCTCCTCTTTAACAAAGTCTAATATTATTGAGTGACCAGAGAAATAAAGAGCACTTGTGATTGTCTTGCACTTGGCAAACTCCAGCTTGCAATATGCTTGCTCCTTGAAGCCTGTTGCCATTCAGAGCACTAAAATTGAATTTGCAATTACTGACTAAGAAAAGCATCCCTGGTATTTTTAAAATGATGCCCCCTTAGAATAATGGGGCCATTCACTTTTGTTTCATGTTGGACTGGCTTCTGAGGGACCTTCAAGAAGTGAGATAGCTATTTCCCTGTTACCAACCATCTAAACTGGGAGAAAGAAGGAGGAAAAGTCTATGCTTTCAGTGAAAGAGATTTCCAAATATACCATCAGCAGCTTGTCTTTTTGCTATGCTAGATTCTAAAAATGCAGGGGAGGAAAAGGCCAACAGTCTGGACAGTGCTAGGATGCGGCTTGGAAGAAGCTCATTTGCGTCAGTTTGCAAAATCTCTGCTGTGGAGTAACTGTGAGACACTGATCTCACTTCAGAAATCCCAATGTGAAATCCTACTGCATACCTTAGGAGGAATACCTTAATCAAAGCTGCTCATTGTTTTTATCCCAGGGCTACCTGTGCTGTCTGAGGAAAGGAAAAAAGGGATGACCTCATGCAGCGTTACTGCAAGATGTTTCATCCTCATATGAGTTGGAAAGAGCTATTATAAAAGTTCACTTATTACTTCAAATATTAATTGTTTTCTTTACCTGCTAGTATAATTGCTAATGCTGTAGAGGAATTTAGCTTTGTTTTTAATTTTTCTTTTGAAGACCACTTTCTGGTGTCTTATATTCCATCAATTGCTCTGAGAAATATTTGTTAACATGATCATAGTTATTTTTCATTCAAGCAGTTAACCCCCATCCTTGAAAAAAATAACTGCAAGGCTTTGGTGACTATATCTTTTGCACGGCAGTAGTAGCTAATGCACTGCCAGTTCACGGGGCTACACAAGAATGGTCTTTGTGCAGGAGGATCATTAGATGTGGTACTGTAGGGTACCATAGGTGATCTTCCTTTTGTCTAGACTTTGATGATCGAAAGAAAAACATGGCTGAAATGTATTTATTGTACTCACCATACCTGGTGGATGCCAGTAGCTGAAGCAATTTAGAGCATCTCAAAACTTTGCATCAACAGTGAAGTCTAGAATTTGCACAGACTTTCATATTTACATTACTATGGCATCCTGTGTGTAAGCTCTTGTACATTCCAGTCTAGGACAGAGAACTGGGCCTTATTAGGGGGTTTTGTTCCCACTACAAACAGTGAGATGAGGACAGACGGCCTTCTACCAGACTCACCTCACAGATGCTGGTAATACGTGTGAACGAATTGATTATTCACTGAACCATTGCATTTTATCTGGTTAATCCAGAGGTGCCTTTCTGTAATGCTATATATTTTGCTCTATGTAAAAGTGTTCTGGGGATCACATCAATCATTCAGTTTTATAATCCACCTGAAAGTAATCCAGCAGTGGTGCTCTTGTGCCCAGTCTCATTTTCCAAGGTGAAAAAATCCTATTGACCATTAGATTTTATTTTTTCATAAGCTTACAAAATAATTTAGGTTAGATGAGCTCTGTGTAGGTTGTCTAGCCCAAATTCCTACTTAAACCAGAGAAAATATCAAATTTAGACTAGGGCTTTATCCATATGAGTCTTGCAAATGCCAGTGATGGAAATTCTGCAGTCTTCCTGAGAAACATGTTCCACTGCTTGATCACTCATTGTGCAATTATCCTTTTTTTTATGTCTACCTGGATTTTTCCTTGCTGGAACTCAAGACTGTTTCCTCTTGCCCTTTCACTGTGCACCTGCAAGAAGGGTCTGGTTCTATGTTTGCTTCATGTTGTGGTGACTTGGAGGCGGATGTACTGTGTAGCCACTCTATATTTTGCTACTTCTTACTTACTATGTTGATAACAATAGTGGTTTCTTTGCTTTTTTCTTTTCCTTTGGTGCCATATTCTTCGTGAGAAATCACAGCAAGAACATATGTGTCTAAGACTCCTAATTTGCCTTCATGATTACCATTATGTTTTTTTATGGATTCCACTTATTTATTATCAAATGTTTGCACATAATTTAAAGTACATTTGTCAAAAATAAATTAACTTGGTGGATTTTATGAAACCTTAGCATGGCTCCTTTTGCTTGTTCACTTAGCAATTTACAAAATGGAGTAATTTCCAGAAGGCCTCCCAATTTTCATTAGCTGACATCAGCAAGGTAGAGCTGTTGCATTATTTGTTTGTTAAAATATTCAGAGCCAAAACCTTCCTTTACCTTAACCTAGATGTCTCCAAGAAACTTTGTTATTAATCACACTAACAAAACTACAACAATAATATGGGCTACCAAAGATGTAACACAGCAAAGTTTGACGTGCCACATCAGGTAAAGCTTAATAATGGAATAGATCATAATAAGGCATATGAAAAAAACACTTTCAGAGAAATTACTGCTTTGAGTAAAAATAAATTGATATAAGTATTGTTGAGCAAATGAGAACTTGCTATTGAACATGAGTTGTTATCCTTCACACACCTGACAAGTGAAAAGTTTTGCTCAATCTGCTTTATGCGTGTCCATGTGTACACTTGGATTGTCCAGAGTTGTAGGAATGTGTGCGCATAAGAATATATATATACATATGTAAATAATTTTTTCAATATGGTCAGAGTTTCATTTGTGTATGGATTCTATGAAATATTTGATGCCAGCTCAAAGAATTATGAAGTTCTTTTTTTCTTGTATTCTTTGGGAAGAGGTGGTTTGGCCAAAGAGTACTTATAAGGTGATTTAGCCATTTTATGTACATAATTGTTGACATTCTTCAAGAAGGTTTTTAACTCCCAAAAGGCCTAGAAAATTGACACCACTTGTTCTGCTGCAGCATCAATGCTGGCAATTTAAATTTTATGTAAGTAAAGAAAAAGTGCAAAGTACAAAGACCTTATCTTGTATTTAAGATTAGAAAGTCCCAGAGCCAGGCTCTGTGCTAATTTGGCAACATTTTTCTCATGGTATTAATGGCAGACTCTTCATCCTGCAAGACCTATCTGCAAAATGTTAGTACTTGTGTCTCCCTCTGTCTGTCTGCAGAGATAGCAGACTTTTCTAATCAAGCACTCTGTGTTTCACCACCTAGTAAAAATACTACACAAATACAAATTGTAGCAATAATTGAGGGGGACAAGCCATTTCCTGCTTGTTTCTGGTCCACACAAATCCACACATCTGAAAACAGTTGCACTACTCATGGGATTATCTTTCTGCCTAGAAGCAGCAAAAGTTGCTCCAAGCAGAGAAGACAATACATTTTTGATTAGAGGATAGCCGTCAGGTTACAGAAGACTAATTTAATACCACCCACCTGAAAGGCATTAGCTTTAATCTGGGATGCATCATGAAGATGGGCTAATGACAATTTACCATTTATAAAAGTATTTACAGTCCCCAAGTAAATATAAGTATTTAAAGCCGGCAAATAAATGCATCTAGGAAAATCACTTTCCCACGCATACCAATAAACAGCAGAAGTTCTCGGTTCCGTGGGCAGTGCTGGCTCCCCAGGTAACCAGTTATTCTACCAATAGCTTGAAAGAAAATTACAACAACGTGATTAGTGAATTCATTAGATTCAGATGAGAGAAATATTCTGCTTGCTGCATTTGCAACGTTCTACTTTAGCACTGGGTCACAGTGCTCTCAGAAGCCTCCAATCATTCTAATACCCTCCCTCAACTTTGCAACATAACCTGATAAAAGGTAATTTGGGCTTATTTTTTACATCTGTGTCTTCTCAGTGGAGTTGGCAGCAAGTATGAGTACACATTGCTGATGTGATTTAGTTTGGAGAAGAGGATCCTCAGATCCACCCTTTCTCCTTACTCAGGAAGCTTCACTGCTTCCTCCCTTGCTGTCTGAAGCCCCCGCAGACATCTTCCACAAGTTGTGTTGTCACCCTTGTTTTCTTGCAAGCTCAGCTGTCCAGAATTGAAAAAGAACTGAAGGAGGTTTTGATGTAACAAAAAATGGATGATCATGGTTTATTGGCACAGTGCAATTTTAATTTTTTTGAGTTGTGTGCTGTACTGTCTGGAAAGGTTAAAGAATCTTGCAATGGTGTCCTCCTTCCTATGAGGTGGATAGGGAAAAAAAAATATAACTGTCTGTGGATGATTTGAGTGGGTCTCCTTTCTTTAGATGGGATTTTCAATTTCCCTGTCAGCTGTCAAAGATTTGAAGACAGATAAACTAACTAGGATGCCATTCAGATCTTGCATTATTTTATCCTCTGAGACCTCCTCTGTAAGAGGAACAATTGATTTCTGTTATAACATGGTCAGGCAAACCAGTAGCGGTGTGCTTATAATTCCCTCCCATGGCTACTCCACAGCAGCTCTTCAGAAATGAATAACCAGACCAAATATGCTCTTGTTGCTAGTGGTGATAGAGGGATAAATAAAATTCAGAGTGAGATTTTTCTACTTAAGGAAGGGGAGGCAGTAGTAAAGAAAAGCCAGTTACAACATGAGCAAATATTTTGTTGATGCTGATTTCCAACTTTTACCCGTCTTCCTGGAGATACTATGCAAAATCTGTTTATTACCACATTTACAAGAGGAACAGAGGTTATTCTTGCCTGTACAGGACTTTAAAATGGTGTCATGAGCACAGTTCTTTGTGCTGGATAAAGTGATAAATTTGAAGCCTCTCAGGCTTCTTATATAAAGAGATGAAGCATCCTAGCATTTCAGTTCCCCCTGGGTGGGCAGGGATCTCCCCATCACGGGCATGGTTGCTCACCAAGAAAGCTGCCTCTTATGTATTTTCCAGTAGCTGCACTGAATCGGGAGTGTGGAAATCCCTAACTTCATTTGGGTCAGCAGGGCACGTGGCAGGAGGAGAGTGATTTGCAGAATATTCATTAAGGGGAGAGTTCTCTTCTTCATCAGACTGAGTTAGAAACTATTTAATAAAGAATACAAATACGGGATAATTCAATCAGTGTGCTAATGGTCCCACCCATCCACAAGGATGAAACAATCTCTCTTTGTATTTCATGTCGTACATGAATTTGCTGGTCTAAGTTTAGCTTCTAATGGACCACTTCTGACTGTTCAAATGAGCAGATTATCTTCAAAGAGGCCTGTAGCCGTAAAATGAGTGCATCCTGCTGGTCAAAATCCAGATTCAGTTTGCCTTTTATTATCAGAGATATTATTTGGTATTTAACCCTGCACTTAAAAAATTGAAGAGAGTATCTGTTTTGTAAGATGAGATAGCTCTTGCTATCAGCTCCTGTTGTTAAACAGATTGGAATTGTGGACTAACTAGATAGTTTTCAAGAACATAGAAGAGATTTCAGAATGAGGGTTTTTTTTAATATCTTCTCATAAGGTCTTTTTGTAAACACTTCT
This sequence comes from Nycticryphes semicollaris, assembly GCA_013400055.1. Taxonomy (NCBI): domain Eukaryota; kingdom Metazoa; phylum Chordata; class Aves; order Charadriiformes; family Rostratulidae; genus Nycticryphes; species Nycticryphes semicollaris. The sequence goes on along the minus strand of VXBJ01004339.1, from coordinate 924,929 downwards.
CTTGCACCTCTGGAAGTCCATGGAGATTTCACTTTGTATTTGCAAACCTCAGATGCACTTTCAGTGCAGAAGACAGACAAATAACCCAGTATTTGTCCACAGTATGAAGAGAGCACTGAAGTCAAAACATCGTTGTCAGTGTAGAATGAGGGCTCTGTAGTATTGCCACACTTAACTCTTTTTGCTCAATGGCAACAAACTCAACAGTCTGCAGTGCTTTAGAAAAAGAAATCAATTTGTAAAACTTGCTGTGAAAGTACTTCTAAAAATTTCAAAACATATTTACTGCTTTGACTTCAGTAGAGCTTATTTACTGCCTCAAGTGGGGAGGGAGAGCATCTATTTATCTGGAAAGTGGTTATTGTTGTTTCTCAGGACTGCAGCTCTGTTGCAGTGCAAATCTTTTGGCTTTTTGCTGTATCAATCTTTGACCTGATCATGCAAACTTTATTCATGTGGGTAAGGAATTTCAAAAGAAAAATTGTCTTTAAGTTGAATTAGATGAGAACAGAGGTACTTAGGAGTGACATTTTGACAGGGCAGACTACCCGACACCACCCCTTGGGAAAGAGTTAAAAAGCAACCCAGCAGTGAGAGAGAGGCCTAGTGACTGGGTAGTTGGGCTGAAATAGTCTGTGGTAGTCAGACTTGGGAGGGGAGGAGAAGGAAAGCCCTGCACTCATTGTTGAAGTAGGTGAAATTGCTTCTTTAGAGGATGGCTCTGCTGGTTTGTCAGGAAGGAGGTGGTCTATACCTGTGCATCTCTGGTAAGGAGGAGTGGGTTCCACTGCAGCCTGGCTGGTTTGGTAGGTGCTGGACTTTGCACTTTCTGAAGTGGGGGAAGACTGAGACAATATCGAAAGAGACTGACAACAGGCTGGTGGCCTGCACAGTGAGGAGGGAAAACGTCCTTAAATTGCTGGGACAGGGAGGGATGCTGAGATGATACTGGATTGCTGCCAAAGGTTGCCTTCATAAGGGAAAGATGCCCAGGCTTTTTAATCCCCTTCTCTACCTTGTAAAGGTAAATGTTTTTAAAATACAGGTTTTAAAATAATAGATTGAAAATTCTCTGTTCTTTGTGCAAACGAAGCATGTTTTTACCTGAAGAATAATATTTTACCATTTCTTCTATCATTTATTTCTCATATATTTTGTACGTTGAAGCACTGGATCAAAAGCAGATTTTTATAAGCTGATTTTTCTTGGGAATGTATTTCCTTATATTGTCTTTTCCTTATATTCTTTTCAAAACATTCCAGTCCATTTTTGAATCATCTATGATGTACTGGATGGAAAATGGATGCCTCTGGGAAAACATTGTGAAATAGTTTTCTACATACAGTTCTGTATGCCTATCATCTTGTATCTCTTACTGTCACGGTTTCATCACAGGGGACCATCTGAATGAAAACACTTTGCTTTTTAAGAGTTCATCAGTTTCTGTGAGTAATTCCCTGTTGTTTGCAGCGTCAAATGTAGTTCTAGTAAAATGGTTGTCATCACAGAGAAATATGACTTCATCTGGGTAATCAGCAGCAGAAGAGACAGATGAACTTCTGAGAAGCAAAGATGTTGCTTTTTATATCAATGTGTCAAAATGGGAGAAAGATAAAATATAGGCCATTTGGCAGAACTCCTTCTAAACTGAATGTTCTTCAAAGTTCTCTGTGAGAATTTAGCTGCTCCAGAACAGGTGTATTCATTTCAAGAAAGCTTTATTGAATTTGAGTCAGATTTTAACAAATCTGATGACAGCCATCTCTTTAGAGCTTCCCTGAAGTGGATTTTGTTCCCGTAAGTCAGGATTTTATTTCCCAAGGATTTCTTAATCAATGTTTCACTTCAAATTTTTTGAATAATGCCTTTGCAGCTTGCTGTAGGGAACTTTGAATAAACAAATCTGTAATGCATAAATGTTCTGTTAATTCCAATTTTTGTATCATGTAATTAGATGGAAATTAAGAAGCAGACAAGATTAGAGAATTAGCTGATGACTATATTGTAGTTCCACACAGTGAGGAGAAATAGATAGGAATAACATGTCGTTTCTGCAGTCTCCCCTCTGCCCGATCTCTCTGCTCTGTGCATGCTGATGCTTTGCTTTGCCCAACTCTAGCATTCTTTATCCCTTTCTCTCACTTCCACACAGTTTTTCCCTTTGGTGCCATCGAATTCTAGTTTTTCAGATATTGTGTGTGCTGATCAATGCTGTCTTCTTTTTTCAATATGCAAAGTAGAGCCATCACACTGCCCTACCCTCCTTCCCTTAGTGTCTTCAGATGCTACCTTCCGCAGCACTGCCTTTTTGCCTGGTGTGGTATTGGTTTTCCACCTCTCTTGCAGCCTCAGTGCCAATGGTCTAGAAATGGGAAGTGACTGCCTCTGAAACAGTCTGTCTGTCTGTCTTCAAACTCTACCAAGCCTCCACTGCTTCATGCTATCCACGAATGCTCCATCTCCTGTCTAGTTGCTTTATTTCCCTCCCTCCTGTGGTGGCTGTTAAGCTCTAATATGCCTGTCACAAATAGTGTGAGTTCAGAGAGAAAAGGAGGGTACAACTCCCCAGCTCTGGCATTACCATGCTGCTGTGCACCTTCTCCTAGGGGTGGGAATGCTCCTTGCTGTTTCTTGATGGCATCTTTCTTCTGCACTGATCTGCAGCTTTGTACAACTTGTGGCCCCAACTTGTTCAACTCACAAAGCAACTTGTCATGCAGAATGTGGCAATATTAAATGAAGTTATGACACCAGAATGACCTGGACTGAAGGTGTATGTACTTGGTATTTAAATACTTGTCTTGTCATGATCAGGAAGCCAGTTTAAAGTCAGTATTTATAGTAGTGATTTGAGTGTGGAGCATTTTAGGGAAAATATCTCAGGCTACTTAGTATCCTTGAAAAGAAACCACAGAATCACAGAATGGTAGGGGTTGGAAGGGACATCTGGAGATCATTTAGTCCAAGTGCCCTGCCAAAGCAGGTTCACCTAGAGCAGGCTGGACAGGAACTTATCCAGGCAGGTTTTGAATATCTCCAGAGAAGAAGACTCCACAACCTCTCTGTGCAGCCTGTTCCAGTGCTCTGTCACCCTCAAAGTATGCAGTGTTTTGGTCCAATAAAGAAGTCTTAAATTAAAAATAATCATAACTGCAGTTTGAATTAAGCTGAGCTCTTGAAAGCTTAACAGAGATGAAATGTTGTTTGCTCCCTCCTTGGCCAGGTTGAGCACTGATGGTACTGTAAGCAAGTTTCTTTAACTACCTTCAGCCATGGAGATTTCAAATTCTGTATGTCAGAATTCTGTATTTAGTCATGTTCTTAAGTGACAAAAGGGGTATCTGCTGGGTATCTTGTACCAATAAAAAATTTGAAGGGCACACATTTTGCTATGATGTGTCCAGCCAACCCCACTCTGCATGTTTCCATATGAATTGCTGAATGTGCCTGTGGACCAGTAGAGGTGTGTATTATTCTGAAGGCAGAGCTGAGGCAAATATGAAGCAGAAATTGAGCACAGACAGGACATTTCCTCAAGCAATCTTTTTAAACATATGAGATCCATAGTAAATTCTGTGAATGGAGTGATGGTGCTATGGAGAGGCTAAAATCCGCATGAGGCATCAATATAATTTTTACTGTCAGGAGCAGAATTTGATCACTAAGTGACATGCCAGCCGTATGACAGCACTTAAACAGTTCCTGTCAATCACCTGCTGTGTGTCAGTACCCTTATTTATCCTTTCAGGGCATATATCCATTTACATTATCGTCATCTGAAAGAGAGAACAGCATTACTGAAAATAAAAGCCTATGCTGGTAACCAAGAGAAAGGGAAACAAAAGATACATATCACTGTAGCATATGCATGTCATGGTTTGGATTTCTGGTATCACTTACAGGATAAGCTATTTAGGGAAAAAAACCCCCTGAAAATGTGCTCTAAAATTTAGATGGGAAACAGAAACAGAAGAGACATATGTGCACTAGAACTTGAGGCATCGCTTTCTGACTATTGTAGCCATTTGCTGGATTTTCAACTGTAGCCCAAATCCAGTAAATCACTTAAACATATGCATAATTTCAAGCATGTATTGTTAAGAGATTAGAGAGCAATTATAGCTTGTCAAATCTCCTCAGACATGGTCAAATCCTTTCTCTTCATCACTGTCCTCTAAAAATAGCTGCATCTAACCAGAGGAGAGCTTCAGAATCAGTGGACCCCAGTTTTGTCCAGGGGTGAGACCTGCATGAGCACTTATCCCTAACCCCCATATACATTTCTTCCCTTGGGAAGGACACCAGTATATATAGGCCAGATGGCAGTAGCAGCATACATTGAATAATCAGGATGTCGTGGTCTTAAGTATACCTGGAGGTTGATCAGGTCTCTGGACAAAAAAATGACATGCTTCCAAAAAGCTATTACCCGAATCTCTCGCTTCAAGAGAGAGAAAAGTGACATTTACATATGATGGAGAATACTGAACCGTCTATTTTGAAAGACAGTATTTGATGACAATTTGGACCTTTTCTATGTCCTGAGAAGAACAGCGAAGGCAGGACAGTAACTTGTTTGAAATCCCTAATCCCTCCTAAATTTTTTGAGATTCCTTAGATCAGTCATACTGAATTCATACACTCGGAGTTTAATATGTTCCTTTTCACCCTGTCTGCAGGCATGTTTTGTACAAAAAAAAAAAAATAAAATCTGTGAAAGCCAGTTCCTCTATACTTTACTAGTGTGTTGTTATACAGCGTTTTTTGAGAAGATGAAGGTGCTGGGGGACACACAACTATCTGTGGAACAAGATGTTTGAAAGCATGATTGACACTCTTGAGTGGCTTTATGTATTGCTCCTTACAATGTTATTGAAAGGCTTCAGCAGCGCAAGCCCTCATTCAAATAGTAGGCAGGTAGGTAAAATTGCTTACCAGTGGGTCACCAAACAGATGCAGAACACTATGGCCTCATTTATTAATTTCTGGTGTAAAGAATACAGCAAATGAGCTGCACAACCTTTACTGAGCAACCAACTGAATCATAGGAACAAAGCTGTTTGTAGCAAATGAGGAAAGGTCATTTGACTCACTCAAGCTCATTAGTCCTATTTAATATTGCCCGTATCCAGCGCTGAGTAGATAGTTGCACAGCCTTGCCTCTAGTACTTCTTCTCCCAGACCATGCATTACAACTCAGTTTATCCTCAGTACGTTCCTCTGGAAAACAAACAAAAAAAGCAATGAGAGAGCCTTCTTAAAATAAATAAATAAATAAAATCTCAGTTACTTACGTTCTCTTCGTGTTTGAACAGTTGTTTCTGTCAGGGTGATAGTGGTAGCCTAAAGCTATTTATTACTGTTCTGAAATACTGTTGTTTTTTAAGACATCAAGTTAGAAAAGTGTAGTTGGAAGCAACTAAAACCAGAGAAGTATAGAAAACCTAGGTAAAGAAAGCCAGATGTTAAACGGCAAAATAATTGCAGACCTCATCATGTTGGAAATTTGATACATGTTATAAATGTTATGCATTCTTGGGTGGAGCACCATCAAGCAGCTGACTACTCACTTGGAGAGTCTAAGTCTTTGGCTGGAAAGAAAATCTGGGGAGTTTATTGACTTGCTTAATGAAAGGCTGCTTCTCTGATCTAAGCAGCCCTTGCTGTGCAGAATTGACTCCCACTTCCCTGAGAGCACAGAGAGAAACAGCAATATGAAGCAGGAGCTGCCAGTCGCTCGGAGACGGGACAGCTATAAGGGTGCTACTGCTGGGAACAGGGATTTTGAAAAGCATTTTATGTTGGTCCAGCCAGGGTGTGGGAAGAAAAGGAAGGTCCTGTTCAGAGCAGAAGTGGCATCTGCTGTGAACCAAATTACTCCACTCTTATCTGTGACAAAACGTTCTTCGATGTCAAAAGGAGCAGAGATGAACAAGTGCAACAAACACTACTGTCTTGCTATCACTTCTCAGGTCCCTCATTGTTTGAAATTTGTAGCTTGTGATAAGAAATTCCAGCAGAAACTAAAAGGTGAGACCAACAACTAAATCACACAGCAATGTGTAAAAAAGCCGAATTACAAAGCGAGAAAAAGTGACTCTTACAGGTAGTGGACCCACATTTCAGCAAGCCTGCCAGTGAACCTGGCTCTCTGACTACTGCTGAGAATGCAGCTACTACTGACCTTCAGGTCATTTATTAAATCTGACTTTTGGCATTCAGCTGAAGGGTGTGCTGAACTTTGGAAAACAGCAAGAAGCATGTTGTAAGGTACATACTGCATGCTGCTTCTCATGAGTCATCAGGTCACTAAACCATACTGCTAGATCTTGCCTTTTATACTCTGGCAACCTGAATCCTAACCAACAGTCTACCAATATGAACAGTTAAGGCCAGCATTTCCAAATGTAGTTGCCTGAAGTAAAGCATTAAGAAAGGGCAGACTGCCTCATCGTTTTCCATTATGTTGGTTTTTACATCTTAGCAGTAAAGAGCTAGAAACAGCCTCAGAAACAGAGTGGGAAAAGTGGAATTATGTCAGTAGAAGAGAACAGCTGTACTAGATCAAACCAAAGGTCCATCCAGTCCTCATCCCATCTCTAATGCTCAATGAATATAAGCATATAAGATACCCCCCTTCTTAGGAAGGGCATCCTGGCCTCCATCTACAGTTAGATCTGGGAATTTCCCAAGGGAAATCACACCCTGCTCATCCTTTGTCTTGCCTACTTAGGTTGCAAGCCCTTAGGCTGGGTTTTATAACAGCTCAGTTACCAGCACTGTGGTGTCATATGTGAGTACAACAGACATAGCATGTAGGATATGTGTGTGTGTACACACACGCATTGGAAGAATTACTGGTTTTGCTTGTCATGATGAAGCCTGTAGAACTTCCCTTGATTGCTCAAAGCAGAACAAAATGATAGAAATCTTGTTCTGGCTCAGCCTGTTGGTTTTTCTTCTTCTTTCTCTGAAAACCACTAAACAAAGGATCTTTACCCTTGAGTCTCCATTTGCCCTTATGAAGTATCAATAATACTTCTGCCCACTTGCTTGTCCACAGTTATCTCTTTGTTCTTTTTCTCTTAGGTCTTTAGGGAACTCATTTAATGTTCAATATGTAAGGGGAAGAGAAGATTTTGGTAAAAAAACAATGTTGGAGGTATTTTGATGTGAATCCTCTTTCCTGTCTTTGCTATATTACTGATCTTCACAGGGAGTGAAATCTGAGGAGAACTGTCACATTATGTATCGAATATTACTTTCACTACTTTGTATGTTGTTTCACGCTTCTCCTCTCTTTGCCTAATCTCTTTCTAATTTTCAGCTTTTCTCATGCTGAAAACTTCTCTCCAACCCTGAGCTGACTCCAGCATAGCCCTCCGTGGAAGGGCTGCTCAGGGAGGTCTTGGCATTATGAGCCTCCTGTGCTTCTCCTTCTGCTTTCCTGATGAGCTGCAGAGGCCAGGCAGACAGAAGTTGTGCACTGTCTCTGTGTATTGCACACCTTGTTCTCCTCTTCCCTGTCAGCCTTCACGCTCTTTTCTCTATGCCTAAACCTAGCAGCACCTTGTCCCTCTACATGCTTGTCAGAGGTCAAGAATGTCACTCTAAGATGACAGTCTCTGCATGCTTTATCACACCCTCATGGTCAACAACCCAACCCAAGCATGGGCAGGTATACAAGCATGAAAAAAGAGTTACCTGGAGCTCTGCAGAAAGTAGAACAGCACACAGAGAAAGGGAATGAAACAGCTTTGGTGAAGCCAGGCTGCCTTTTCCAGTTGCATTGGAACATCACAGTAATTTCTAAAAGTGAAAGAAGAGAGAATAGAGTACTTCTAGAAGTCCTATCACAAGGTCGATAGATACGTCAGCAGGCAAAGGGTTACCTGACAGAAGTGCATGTACATTAATACTGAATTTTGAATGTCTTGGTATTTGAAATCCAAATGTCAGAGTTTGGAGAAAACATTTCGCTATTGACGTAGACATTGACTGGACGTCCGCAAGCCAAACGTCCCCCTTCATAAAATAAACATGTTGTGGCAGTCAGTTTAGACAAAGGCAAATAAAATGGTGCTGACGTGAATGGCTGTTATTGAGGGTCTCTGTGTATTTTAAGATACGGTTTTCATAGGTATTTGGTTGACTTTTTAACAGAAAAGATTGTTGAAGGAACAAAACCTACCCTAGAGGTAAGGAAGGTAAGAGGAGGCAAATGAATCAAGGTAATGTAACTCCTTCAACATGAATGAGGGAGGGGAGCCTGTGAGGTACAATATAAAAAACTCCAATAAACTAGTTTTAAAATCTGAACTGTCACAGCCAAGGCTTGTGTTCATTCTTAAAACCCACCAGCAGTGACTTTTAATTTTCTTCTATTTGTTTTTCACTTCAGCAGTTTTAGTTTCTTTCTACTGATTACCATGAGAGGCTGTCTAAAATGTTCTTGGGTGCTAAACCTCAGGTCTCTGTATTCCAGCCTTAGTGTGTGGGAAGTACATTGCACAAAACTTATTATAGCCTTTCAGACTACTTGCAAAAGGGTCTCTTCTACCCTTTCTTTACCAAGTTATTTTCAAGTGCTTGATTCCACTGGAGATCATTAAGAAGAAAAAGTTGTTTTTCTTGTAATTTTACCATGAAACTGGATGTGACTCTAGTCTGAAGAGTAAATGAGTATTGCCCCTTTAGTACTGTTGTATTATAGTATGTTCTATTTTCTATGTCTTCTGCCCTTTGAACCATGTTTGCTTAGGGGTTATGTCCCTCACCCTTTGTGACTATGTATTGGGAGTGAGAAGTTCCTTATTCACCTCTGCACATCTTGTGTAATTCTGTAAAATGCTTCAGAACAGTCTGTTCCTACAACCAACAATCCAGAGGAGTGACTCCAGACATCTGAAGGAGGTCGTCATGACTCTTCCTATATCTGCTGGCACTGGATCAAGGAGCTCAGAGGATTGATGGGGAAGGGAGCAGCTGGTCTGTTTGCTCTGAGATTGCAGCTGGAAGCAAGTTAGTGGTTGATATCAGGGATAGGGAAAAAAAAAAAACAAAAAAAGATAATAAGAGAGACTGCTGTGAAGCAACAAATACTCAGCATGAGGTAGTGATCATGCATTGGGAAACCAAAGCGAGGCAGAAAGACATGAAGTTGGATAGCTGTTGTGGAAAAAATTCATCAGTTTGGAGATTTCAGTAGTGGAAACAATGACAACTTAATACTCAAGATCTAATACAGCATCACATTTTCAGTTGTGCTATACTTTGAGCTTGCCACATTAACAACTTCTTCCTGCTAAATCCTTAGTCCCCAGTGCACAGCCTCCTCGCTTATAGAGAGCAAAAACACTCTTTGAACCTTCAGGCAAGAAAAAATCACCATCAATGTTACTGAGAAAATGGAAATGAATGATTTACTGCTGGTACTCCCAGAAATGAAAAAAGTTTCTGTGTAATTAGTTAACTAATTTTCTAGCTGGACAAAGCATGCACTGTGGTGGTCCTGCTCACATAGCAACTTTACTCTGTACTCAGGGAGTATAAAGTTGGGGTCCCCAATGAGAAAGTTAGAGGAAGGCCTGGGGATATCAGAAGTCCCTTTTTTTTCTGCTTGAATTTATAAAGACATAATGGGAATTGCACAAGTGCCTTCAAAGATTGACTGAGGTTTTGCTCTGAGGGATTAATATTAATACTGCTTTCTTTTGAGGTTAGTAATTAGCAAGAAATAATCTTGGTTTCTACAAAACAGAAGTTTTTAAAAAAGTAACTATATAAGTAGATACCTTTTTGCACAAGCCATTCTGAAAATGAAATATTGTAAATGAAAATGGATGGAAAGCCATACAGTCTCATTGCCCGTGTTTTCTGCTAAAACCAGGGAAACTTTGAATGTACTATGCACTTTCCCAGAAAGATTAAAAGGAGTAGCAGGGATGATGTATATGTTCAGAAAATTACTTGCAACAGGTTACTTCCTTTCTTTTAACATTTGTAGGCTATTGTACATGGTTCAGTCAATTAGGGCTTTGTTTCTCATGGTAAGCACTGTTGCTATGGAAATTATATAGCATAGGAATAACTGGTTGCTGCTGCAAATAAGGTTTCTGGAAAACAGTTTACGGAGTCAAATAGCCCTTGCAGTGGGGAGAAAAAGATAACAGGTTAGCTCCCTGTCTTCAGAAGGCTGCAAGTAAGCTATAAAGATAATTACTGACTGAGATTTGGTGTGAAATAAACTCCCTTCATAAAGTAAAAAAAGACCAAGTAGGTTCACAGATATTATAAACAGGGGGGAAAATGTGTTGCATTTTAGACAGCTTTTTGTGCTGTCTTTCAATAATTCAATAAAAATTATTATTGAATCAAAAGTTACACCACCATAGGACAATAACTTCTCAACATACGTATTTTTGTAGATATTACTAGAAAAGTATTACAAAATGCCCTTGCTACAATAATATTTATGTTCCAAAGAGGAAAAAAGGGTTAATACAGGGTAAGTTGTATTGTGACTAAAATATGAATGTATCCAGCTTCTATATTTTATAAAGCACTACATAAAGATATATTAAGTACAAGAAGCCCCCATATTGATGTAATATTACAATGTATATTTTCTTCAGGAAGTCTGTGCTTTTAAGAGATGAAAAATTTCTGTCAGAAATGCCTTGTGTTTGCAGTGCTTGTCATGGATCCTTCTTTGGTGTATTTAGAAAGCCCAGCCAGGGCTCACTTGTTGTGGTCAGTCAGATGACAGCCATGCACATGAGAGCAGGCTTCTGAAGAGCTTTATGGTGGACTAATCTTTTCTCTGAATAGAGAACGGTTTACAGCTGACATTAATAATGGAACTGCACCAAAGACAAGAATTTATGAGACCTCTGCTTGCCATGTTCATCTGCTGACAATTAAGTGAACGCGTCTGACCTCAGCCTCAGGGAAAGTCACGCCTGGCTGGCGACTGCCCACAGTCCTCTGCTACTCCTGTTGAATACAACAGAAAACAAAACAGAGCATTAGCGCTGCAAGCACTTCCTCATCCCACCCACAAAATTTTGGCAGTGAACTCATTATAAGCCATCCATTAAAACAGTCTTGTTCGGCTGATGGATGACCCACCAGAGCTTGCAGCCATCAGTCTCAGGTCCCCCCACTCTGACATCAGCTCCTCTGGACTGCTGCCAAGTTCATTTAGTCACACTGCTTTCACTTGCTCTATTTCTTTTTTTTGCTCTTACAGCCTTGTTACCTCAGCTCTTTAGGTAGGGAAAAGAAAGAGTGAGGGGAAAAGACACAGGGAAGCAAAAGTGTGACCCATAAGACATGGTGACCCACCCTCCAGTTATTTTGAACTGTCTCACTGGTTTGAATTTTCACTCTTGCAATTATACCCAGGAAAATTGCTTTGCAGTTTGCTGCCTTATCAAAGCAACATCCTCAATGGTTAGTTCTAGGTTGCACACATCTGTGACAGTGACTGATTTAGTTCTCAGCCATTTTGCTTTCTTTCTCCATGGGTGTTTTTCTTAGTGTTTTTCTTAGAGCTCTCTAAGAGAGAATTGCTATTGACTGAGTGAGGATTTGTTATAAGGCACACACATTGTACAAGAACAGGGACACTGCTCATTCAGAAGGCAAACATATGCATGCATATTTACTTCCTTTGCTCCACTAATGATGAATTCCCTGTTAAATGAACTTCATACCAGCCTACTTTTTTACACACTTGAGATACAGCAGTGATTTGCCTGAGTGGTATTGGTTGCCTCTTGCAAAAATTATAGCCTGTGGAGCTCTGAGAAATCTGGGTGAGGAATCGAACTCTGGCTTTGAAATCTTCTGTTTGTGTAATCACATTCCATTGAAAACAACTTCTCCAAAGAAAGGTTAAACTTCCATTGGCTGAAGAGCTGTTTTATCATGGTGTAATTCATGTTGTAATTCATCATGGCCATATTGATTGCATAAAAACCAGCAATCTTGGATCATGACAAGAAAACAATATTAAATTGTAATAGACTGGTTTCCTTGAACACCTCTAGCAGTTAAATTTGCAAACTGAATGAAGTTTTAAAACTGTTCTCATTTCCGCTGGGATAGTGTTAATTTTCTTTCTAGCAGCTGCTGTGTTTTGTATTTAGTATGAGAATAATGAGGATAACACATATTGTTTTAGTTGCTGCTAAGTGATGTTTACATTCGTCAAAGACATTTTTAGCTTTCTATAGAGAAGCTGAGGGGGAGCATAGACAGGACAAGCTGGTCAAAGGATTATCACATACCATAGATGTCATGCTCTGTATGTAAATTTGACTTGGTCAGGGGACTTGGATCTATGATTGCTTCTTAGATTAGGCTGGGCAATTAATCATTGGGTGGTGAGATTAACTTGTGTTGCATCATTTTATTTTGTATGTTCTTTTACTATTGTTGTTACAATTGTTGTTATCTTCCATTACTGTTCTATTAAACTGTCTTTATCTCAACCTAAGAGGTTTTTTTCCACCTCCTTTTCTCCCTCTTCTCCCTACCCTACTCAGGGTTACAAGGGGGCACTAAGTAGGTAAGTGGCTGCGTGGTCCTAGTTGCTGGCTGGGGTTAAGCCACAACAAAAACAAAACAAAGATTATTCCTAACTGGATTCCCTTAGAGACTTTCCCAGCATGCTAAAACAGGAAATCTGTGCTTGTGTATAGGTTTTAGATTACAGTACCATCTCTCTCTCTCTCTCTCTCTCTCTCTCTCTCTCCATCTATCAGGTTGCAATGTATTAAACAAACACTGTTGCCTCTGGTGGCAAGGCATGTGTACCACCTAGTTGCCACGTATTTCTATCTGTGCTTTCCTACAAGAACTTAATGAGCCCATAAGCAATATTTTTAAAGGAAACTTGGGGAAATGAGCATACCAGATATGTAGGAGGCTTCATTTTTGCCTAGCAAGTCTCTGGAGTCTCTGTTTTACACCTGCATTCCTTTTACCAATCACCATGAAGTTTAAATCAACAATATTATCACTGAATGCAAAAGAATTTATTAACAGTAGTAAGGGATAGATTATGGAAAGTCTAAAGAACATATAATCCATGGTCAACATATGTTGTAGGTTTTATCTAGAGAATTATTATTACAAAATGATGTAAGATGCCTGTCAAGAAAGAATTTACTTGTGTAGTAAGGGATAGAACATGAAGCTGAAGGCTTTAAGAAGATAAGTTCTTCAGTGAGATACATGGGTGTAAAAACAAAGGAATAGGGGCTGAAGTATGCAGGAAATTGTTATCACTTTCCAGGACAAGTCTCAGAAAATGAGCATCCAGAAGGTATAACATCAACTATTTCAGGTAAAGCCGATAATTGTGGAAGGACACTGGGCAAAAAGAGTGGTATCTAATTAATTGCTCAACATTTGATTTCTCTCACATAAATCAAGGCTTTCCATCTGTGTTGCAAAGCTAGCAATCTTTTTCTGTCCAACTGGTACTAATACAATCTTAAAATGAAAATCAGTTTGAGATGCAAACCAATGTAAAATCTGAATGTACAGTATTTTTAAAAAAATTCCATATCAGGAATTTGAGGAAGATTAGGTTAGAATTTAACTGAAGCCTCAATCAGGGGATGCTTTTTTTTCTCCCCTGACACTGAAGAGTCATATGGTCATATCCCAGATTGCTGTTCTGTTCACAAGAATTAAATCAGGCACATGGGGTAAGAAGAACTATAATAATGATCACGTTATTATTGGAAAAAGCAAAGTGGTGCCACTGTATGTAGCATTACTAATTTTGTTTAGGTGACTTTATGGATGAGGAAAGATCCCCAAAGATGCGTGGAGTCAGTTGTAGCTCAGATCTTTTTGCTAGTTGCATTATCTCAGTAGCAGCTGTGAGTTATTCCAAAAGACTGGGGCAGTGAACAATTAATGCTACAGATATTTTTGAGTGTTTTGCATTAGTGTCTGGTGGAAGCAGCAACAATACATGTCCAAAATGTGAAGAAAATACCCCACTATGTCTGCATAGTGTTATGTTTCTGACCTCTAGGTAGACAGCGTACATTATGCTTTGCAATGTAAGGGTGCATTAAAGTGAATTCAAAAGAATGCTTCAAAAGAGAATGAGGTTCATGAAATTTAGCTTTGGTTCATGTCTTCTCTGTTATTCATTAGATCAATTTGTATAACACTTATTGCAAGATATTATGGCTGGGACCACAATCAAAGGAGCTGTGACCCACAGTTTGAAAGTAATAAACTGTTTATATCTAGCTAGTTAAATTGCTCATCTGGGATATCCAGAAACAAGTCGCTGATTTGCTGTTTAAGTTAAATTTTTCCCCCGTGCAGAGGGGAATTTACTATAGTTCCTTTTTAATAACGGGTCTTTTCCTCTCAGTGCTGTTATATAACTACTTGTGATTACTTGTGATAACCATAAAATGGATACCTCAGAAGTGAGGAAGCCATACCATTTCAAGTCAGCAAATCCTTGCTGATAGCACAGTATTTAATCATGCATATTTTGTTGTTGAAGGGTTTATAAAGTCTCAAAACATCTCTTGTCCTGGGCGTTGTGGGTTGACTACCAGCTTAGTAACTTTCTGATAAAGGTGAATTTTAAGGTGGGATTTGATTGTAGAAGAGGTGTTCCTTTGTCTGAATTAACCCTGAAAAAGCAGTAACAGAGCAAGCAATGTATGGGAAATCACAGAATAACAGCTGAATGGTGTGTAGAGAATGTTCTACACACTATTCTCTTGAATATGTGGTGTGGAATAGAGAGAAATGATTTAAATTGAGCTGTATGTAGGCATACTTATAAGTATCTGCCACTGTGCCTCTAAAATCACAAATCATTCACACAGAATGAATGAGGATCCAGTGATACTAAAGTCAAGGTCCCAATTCACACCTGATTTAAAGTGCTCAAAGAAATAGCAAGGATTAAACTAGCTGATGATATGATGACTGGTGGTGGCTGATCCTTTGCTATTTAGCTTCATTTACTAAGAGAAAATATTGGATGCACTCATGGTTTGTCATCTTTCCTTTTTCCTTTTCTTGCCCGTACCTTCCATTCTCTCAGTAACCTATTTGCTAGCCTCGACTGTAGTTGATAATTTATTTGGATATTTCGTGAGTGTGGAGGGTAAGAAAGATTCTCAGTGCTTGCTCTAAGGTTGCTATTTGTGCTACTGACATGCAGTTTGCACTGCATCACCAAACATCAGAGAATCTACACACTCTCCTCTTGGTTTCTGAACCATGTGAAAAACTGGCCTAGCAACCAGGACTTTCTGTTGCAATTTAGGTGTGAGGAGGTTTAAGTGTATTAAAACAATATCAGAATCATGCAGAAGGTAAATTTTTATATTCCTCTTTAATGCAGCCTTGTCATTAAAATTGTGTTCCATCAAACATTGTAATATATGAGTCTGGAGGACCAGGATTATATTTTAGCTGTTCTGCCATTTTAGCAAAAATCCTAGTAGAAACACAGAAATCCATGTTTAATGCAAACTTTTAAATAAGGTCTGAAACCCCATGTCTCATTAACACATTCTTTAAATATAACACATACTGTATTTATTATGTTGCTTCAGGTGGAAACTTAACACAAGAGACTGTGTTTTTAAATATGGTGTGCCTGCTTCTTTGAATAATTGGATTATGTTCCTTGAGTCACAGGAACATAGATCTTGTCAAAGTGGATTACATCCATGATCTTCTAATCCACTATCCTTTTTCTGAAGTGGCCAGTGCCAGATGCTTTGGAGCATGGCACAGCAACCTCATGCTAGACAGATGCAGTACAGTCTGGCCCCATGGAGATCTCCTTTTAACTCTTAATGAGTGAATTTTTTTGGCTAACATCAATCTTGCTTAATACCATGGGAACAATGCTCTGATAGGGGAACAAAAAGTGGTGGTGAATTTAGAAATAATTTTGCCCACAAAGGGGAAAAGGATAAGAGAAAGAAAAGAAAGGTAAAACATACACTTGAACATCTCAATGTATCTTTCATTGAGACTCTTTGTAAAAAGATACTTTTACCTGTTATTGTCCCAGTCTCTCCTGTATCTGTCAAGCATTCTGCTCGTAAGGCATTTTCAAACATGACCACTGGAGAGCAAACAGGAATACATGTTGTTAAGTGTTGATTAAAAAAACCTTGATGTAGATTTCTATTCCTTCTCAAGATGCCTGTGGATAAAATGTTGACTATGAGCTGACCTGAGGGAAAAATCCAGAGCTGGTAAACAAATGGTAGGAGGGCAAAGAGCATACACAAATAAGTGTTGTTAGGAAGAAAGTTTTGTGAATGGACAAGCTGCATTCCCTTTAAAAGACAGATCCAGAGCTTTTAATAAAATGTCGAGATGTTTTTTATGAAGATTTCGTATGACACATTTTATAGAACAGCTATCTCATAAAAGCAAAAAAAAACCCACCAATGGCTGGACCATTTCACTACATCCGTGGCAGTAAAGATAAAATGATTTTTTGTATGAACTTGTCGATCAAAACTTATTCTGCTTCCCTTTGTAGAGGGTATATTTGTCTGCCTCAGATTAATGTTGTTTTTCAGCTGCTGCAGTGGTCTGTGGGCTTTACAGATCTCCAAAGATGGATGTAATACTATCCTACAGATACTGCTTCTTTTATTGGTTTTATTTGCTGTACTCTATCTTATGGCTTTTCATCCCCTTCCCTCAGGCCACATGTAGTAGGTGGAGAAGGACTACTCAAACACATTTAAACCTGGAATCATTCACCTTACTGTTCATGTTAGCTGTTTTAAAAGTACTTAACTTCTTTAATCAAACCAGTCAAGAAACAATTCCTCGTTCAAAAACCTTGTAGAAATTAGTGAAACTGCTGATATACACCACTTCTTCCAAACAGACCTTTTACCATTACTCCTTTCTTTTTTCACAGAAAGTATCTTTTTGTTTGGAAAAAAAAAATCCTAGTTATTTTCAGAATACAGTTAAAAGTGTCATGAATATTAAATAAATGCCTAGCAGTCCCAGTATGAAACACTTGATGGCAAATCTCATTCCCTTCTCTTTATGTAGAAATGGATATGAGAATGCAAATGAATCTGCAGGTGTTATTAAGTTTGATCCAACTGTGATGAAAAAAGGGCTGACTTTTTGGCTTTAACGTATACAGTTGCTGCTCGTTAAAATTAGGGATCCCCTATTTTTTTACTTACTTCTTTATATGGGGAAATCAACAAGTGTAGTCAAGAGCAAAGACAAGTGAATAGATTCACGTTTAAGTAACAGATTTTGCCTCGTCCTTGTCTAGTCTGAAACACTAAATAAGTAATTTTCTCTGTTTTTGCAATTTCCATCAATATCGAGTGGAAAACCCAAATATAAAGATGTATTACCAAGTGTCCTCACTTTCAATCAAAATTGAGTTAATTTAGATCAAGTTGGTCACAGCTTAGAAAGATGCTGTAACAAGTCAGGCAAGGAAGTCACTGACAAGAAAGTGTCTTAAGAGTTAGTGCATATTCTGTGTTTTAAGTATTATGCCACAGAATAATGAAGAATGAAAAAGAAAATGGTGGTAATGACAGACGTCAGGAAGGCACAGAATGGTACTACTCAGTCATCCTTACTGCATTGTTGTAGGAGGCAGGTACGTCTGTAAGAAAGTCTTTACTGCCCAGCCCAGAGGCAGATCATGTAAATCCACCTCCTGCTGCTTTTTATTAATAAGTAAGGCCTTCTTCATTTGGTCTGTATGAAGATTATTGACTCCATTGCAGCAGAAGAAAACAGTATCCAGCAAACAAGGTGTAAACAGAAAAGAACGAGCTTTAGGAACCACTCACATTTTTCTAGCACAGCTTGTTAAACTTCCTTTCTTCCTCTTTGAAGTCTTCAAGACAAACTGCCATGAGTCCTATTGAGCCACTTAACTAGTTTCGCTAGAATCACTCTCCCTATCAAGCTGTAAGACTATATTTACTGTACTTCTTAATCTACTGATTTATTATGATTATTTTTTGGCCAGCTATCTTGAACAAAGTTGCTAAAATAACCCCACAGGTTCTCAGTGATTTATTACATGTACGCTACCCAGAGGATAAATCCACTTAAACACAAGCAATGTTGCTTGATTTTAAAACAGGCATTATAGCAAAAGAAAATGCAATATGAGACGGAGAAAATTTCTGAGACAGGAGGTGAGGGATCCTCATGGGATTACTACAAAACCTCTTAGATTTAGAGGTGTGCTCTTAGTAGCTCTAGCCACAGGCTTTAGAGAAGCTGCATATCACTCACCCATGAGAATCTGTGTGTCTAAACAGCTCACCTCAAGTTTAATTGCCAGTAAAGGCTATTTAAGACATTACTTTTTCCTCCTAATTTTTTTATTTATTTCTTTTCTGTCTATTTTTTTTCTGAGATTTTTGCAGTCATACCAACACTGAGTGCAGCACAGATTGTTTTTTCATTTTTGTGTTACGCAATCAGATCTGGACACTGCTAAAGATGTTTTGATTTCAAAGGTTCAGACCCAGCAGAGCAGTAACATCAGCTTGAAAGCCTAAGTGGCCATTGTAAGTGTAGCTCTCTTGTGAACACAGTTGTCTGTTACTGCACTGAATGTACAAAAACCCATTATTTCCCAGGGTAAGACACAATAGCAACATTGTGGTCTCAAAACTGTGTAATCCAAGAGTAATAACTTACATTGTCTTAGTTTATTGAACACAGAAAAATTTGTGCAACTTGGAGGCTAAAATGTACAGTTTAACAGGAGAAAAGTGCTGAAAGTATAAAACAAGGATTAAACAAACACTTGAAAAGAGGTCTTCTTCATTTGAGGAAAAAGAATCTTCTATGAGGGAAAACAATCTTCTATAAACAAGAGTTGATAAATAGTCTGAGAGAGCTGGTGGATGATAAAGCATAGGTTACAGTGGATAGGCCTTTTTTGTTTTGGCCTATTTCACTTGCTGGATATATTCCCCAGACAAAGAATCTCTCACATTTTTCAGGAAAGAAATGAGCTACTTCCTTAGAAACATCAACTAATGTTTAGTGTCGTTGCATCCTCTTGCAAACAAGTGTATTTCAGATGTCTGTGTTCAGAAATGGAAGGTCCCAGTCAGCTCTGCAATCAAATATTCCTATAATTTAGCATGTATGGTCCAATTATTAAAATTAAAAACTGTTCATTGCCTAAAGAAAAACTCAGGCAACCTTTATATCAGGAGAATATTCAAACTGCAATCTACCAGTGTTGTGTTTTAACCCCAGTCAACAACTAGGGCCGTGCAGCTGCCCGCTCACTCCCCTTTCCCCCTTGCTAGAAGAGCAGCGAGAAGAGGAAGAAGAGAGGGAAGAGGAAAAAAGTCCATGTGGTTCGAGATAAAAACAGTTTAATAGAACAATAATAGAAAAGGAAAATAACAATAATAACAATAATGGTAAAAGAATATACAAGACACAAGTCACTCTCACTGCCTAGTGAACTGGTTTGCCCAGCCTGACCTGAGCAGAGATCGCACATTCCTGCCCCCACACCAACCCCCATTTATATACTGAACACAATGTTTATGGTACAGAATATTCCATTGGCCATTCTATTGTTCTGCCTGTGCTCCTTCTCGTCTTCTATGGGAAGCTGAATCGTATAAACATCGCCTACCAACAACTAAACCAATATGCATTATTGACATGTGTTTTGTACCAAATCTGAAACACAGCAATTACTAGAAAGAAAATTAACTATCTCAGATGAAGCCAGGACAGAATGCTTTCTTATAAATCACTAAAGAATAACCATCAGTTCTGAAACAGGCATATTTGTTTAGGATGGAAATGAATTGTTCTCATAAACCTAATCCAGACTCCAAAGGAGTTAATAGGCTGATTCCCACTGAGCTAAACTCTCTAAACTCCTTACCAGACCTTTAAGCATTCTTTAGACAGCTGAAACACTGGCCAATTCTCTCTCCTTTATGTTTCCTACTGGTTTGGCACAAATAGTTCTACCCTATCATCAAAAACACCTGGACTTATTTGTTAATAAGGCAGAGAAAGTTGGGAAGAACATACTCTGTCTGAATATGACTCAGAGTGTCTGTGTTCACGTATAGCTGAGTTAAAAATGAAAATAAATTAAAAAAAAAAAGATTCTTTAAAAAGAAAAGTACAATCATCCCCATGAAGTGAGAGAACAAGAAAAGGCTCTTTGGATAGCAGCTGCCCTGAAATAGCTTTCAATATAATTGCTGTAAATAAACATATTATATCTACATAAGTCTTTATTTTTACAGGAACATGATTGCTTCACACATTAGATTTGTCACAGCAACATGACAGCCTTTCCTTATTTGAGCCTTCCCCAGTAAATCTTTATACATAACAACTGATGCATGACTCCAGATATTATACTAGACAGCACAAAATGAAAACAGTTTCACACAAAAGCATCAAACACATGTACTAAATATATATAAAAAACCCAAGATCTTAACCGACAGGATTTGACACAGTCAAAAAAGATGCTACTACATTTTTTTCTCTACTCTAGCTGATTTATAAAGGGACAGCATGGTTCAAAGATGGAAATAGCAGTAACAGAACAGATGCGTTAATTTTTCATTGAACAGATTGTGTTCCAAAATGTGGAAAAAAATTATATGTCCCTTACCTGTGACATTTTTATTACTGTAATTTCGTTCACCAGGCATTTTTATTCTTTTTTTCTTACTATATGTTTGCCCATTAGTTGTGACAGCCAATAATGTGGCTTTTTTTCACATTAGGTAATGTATTTTAGATTAATATTCAGAATCCAAATCTGTCCCGCATACACAACAGTCTGTATTCAGATGGGATTCTGTTCTATTACTCTTTTGACTGAACTACCTTTGGACCTGCAGACCCCATACAACTAGGGATTTGGCCACCACACTAAGAAACTCAGATGCTTACTCATGGATTTTTACTATCATGGGCTCCAATGGCATAATTTTAAAATAAATTCCCACTCTTCTTTGGTCTTTTACTTTAGTGGTCCATATATATCAAAGCTGATAGCACCATACTTCTTGTACCTTGGGATAAGCCATGTTGAAATCAGAAAAGTCCCTAACTGCAGGTCATGGAGAACAGAAACGAAATGTCAAAGGAGGAAACCTAGGCAAAATCCATGGGCAATGGTCTCCTGTGCTACGCTGTAATACCACTCAGATGTGGGCAGAACTAACCTGTCCTGGCACTCAGATGAATTTCTGCACTAAGCCAGTGCTTCTGTAGATTCTGTAGATATTCCAGCAAAAATGGGGGGGAAAAAAAGGTTCCTCAAAATCCTTTAGATGACAAGCACACAAAAACTGGTTCTCATAAGTATAGAGACACATCCTGGGTTTTAAAGGCAAGATATATTTGGATATGCAGTGATAAAGTCCTTCATCTTTTCCCGGGCGTTCCTCTGGGGAGTGAAATCCATTGTGGGTAAAATTGCAGAAGTGATAAATTGGTTTATTCTGCAACCAAAATATGAATGCATAGGTAGATAGGTGGTTTTCAGAGTCTGCCTTTAGACAGACTTTTTTGACCTGAAAGAAAATGATTCATTTATTATGCTATCCTTTTTACTAATTCCAATAGAAACCAGATAATTTGCAACAAAAAAAATGAAATGCCTTTGAGACAAGTTGAGGTTACAAAAGTCAAATGTTTCCTTTCTTTTCTTATGCCTTTTCCACTAAAAATATGCAGTTTTCAACTGAAATGGTAGGCTGAATCTGACCACAATACAGAAATGGTTTTTGCTCACCTTTAACAAGTAATGTTTCTGAACTTATCTTCCCCTCATCCTATTCCAAATAAAGAGGTGGTTTATTTTAATACCCTAACTATTTACTTATTTATTTATTTATTTAAAGTGAGATATGTCACTGGATGGGGCAAAAAAATTGATCTACATCAATGTCTGTATTCTTAATAATCTGTATTCCAGTGTCTCTGGAGTACTACACTTTCTGTAAGCAAACAGTACAGTTAGTGGTTAAATTTATCTCATGTGGTCCTTTGCATTTATTGAAACCACTGTGAAACAGAATTCAGGTTGGTTGTTCTATTTTAGTTATATTTTACAAAAGTGAAATACAATCAAAAACATTTTTTGCCGTGGCCATTTTAACTTAGAGAATATTTTTCAATATAAAGTAAATCTCCTCAGGATGCTAAGCTTTGAAGTATCACTTTGAAAAATGATATTTACTACTTTCATACTTCCATAAGTGAACATATTTAAAGTTTATTATAAATTGTACCTCGACATGCAAAGTTCAATCACAACTTTGGAGATATATTTATATATATCTCATTTCACTATAAAGACCAAGAAGATTTAGAGTAGCTGTGTGATAGTTCTCATTATCAAGAGTGTTCCTATCTTGCCAATTCTTATTTAAAATAATCCCTTTCATTTTTCATAGACCAGTGTATTTCAAACCTTTTTATTTCTCATAGACAGTAATCACCCCAAAAAATTGCTTTTGTCACTGTATCACAATGCCATCAAATACAGATGAACAAGAACTCTCTCGACTATACTTTCATCCTTTTCAGTTTGTTTACAGTAAGAATTCGTCCTAAAAATCTTGAGTCAAAATACCTCTTGTTGTGAGCATCTAGAGTATTTGGGCCTGACACATTCTAGTAAGTGCAGAGAATAGGAATGGCTGAAGAGTCTCCTAAATTCTTTAAATTCACACAATTACAGCATATTATTTGTTATAAATTGCTGTTTAGACAGGATCAAGAAGAGGGATAAGCATGTCAAGATGAACTGAATAAGATTAAAATAAAGTTAGCCTTATTGTGTTTTCTTTCTACTTACACAAGTTAGAAAAATCTCCACTACACTGAATGAGAATGACTATGTATCCTTATGAGCAAAAAACTACAGCATATTATCTGTGTCTAAAGATGCTTCATAAGAGCTGCCTGATCCTCCAACACTAATTTAGCATACTGATTAATTTCCTTAGACTGTGAGGATGGGCTTCAGAATGAAATAAAATTAATTTTTCATTAAGTTTTGTGCCTAATTGAGGTGCTCCTAATTTTTAATACAAAAGCTTAGAATTTTAGTGGGACTCCACTTCTGTTGGTTTTTCTCTTATTTACCAGAAACTCAACTGACTGCAAGTATTCAGTATAAACAGGTTGAATCATGTGTTAAAGGTTAAGCCAATTTAATTACATCTGAAGTCATGTTATGCACTAAGTTAATTATGAATACTTATTATTAAAATACTATCAACAGTGTCTTTGATTGGCACCAACATTATCACTTTAAATTAGTTACAGGCTGGATGAGGAAAAATACATATAACTCTCATCACATCTGTAACATGACTCTGGGTCAGCAGAAGACTAATTAGGAAATGCAAATAAGTAGTGGTCTAATATAAGCCCAGTCCAAACAATGATGAAGGAAGAAAAATCCCAACAATAGACTTGTCAAAGAGATGACAAAATATTGCTTGATATGGCTGTAGTTTGAGATAAAATCAAATCAGCCACAAAACAATAGGAAGTCTGGGACAGAGTTTATCCCCTCAGACTGAAGTATTGATTGCATTAGCTATACAAGGCAATCCTTTGAGGATGGGGATAGAATGATAACACTGTATAGTATATGAATGAGTGATTGAAACATAAATGAATGTAAGCAGAAAATGAATTACTGAAAAGTGCAGACAAAACAACATAGGGAAATTTACACAATAAAAGCCCTCTTACCAGTTTTTCAGGCTGCACTAAATAAAACAACCCCTTTTTAGACATAAAGATGCTCCTGAAACACAAAAGTACAATAAGGTATCTGGTTATTAGTCTTGAATCCTTTGTTCTTCTTATGCTTACTCATTGTGCTGAAGGAAGCTTTAGCACTTTCCATGACAGCACAAAGAATGGGGAAATGAAGACTGCAGCAAATGTCATGGACTTTCCCCAATTTAGCTTATGTGTTTCATAAGCTTCCATCAGTTTCCAGTTAGAAAAAATGCTGTAACTTGCTTTTAGGCATGCTTTTGGAAAGCTTCAATTATGAATTTCTGAGTGAGTTTACTTATTGCAATTTTATTTCCCCGCTGTATGTCTAGCTTACAAAATAAGTTTGAAATAACATACGCCTTTTCAGCTGGAAATAACAGTTATAAACACGGATGGTATATTAAAGGTAGCAAAAAAAAATGATGAAAAAATATTTCTCCATTCTTCCTTATTTTTTTCAGACAAACTTTCTGCTGGAATTTATCTGTTATATGCTATCAGTAGCATGCCTAAGGTGTTTTTTTTCTATGGAGATTATTGCCTGTTGCGTCAGGAATTATAACTAGATATTAACTGGCATTAACTGGGCCATATTAGTAGTGACAAAATCGATTGCTGCTACTGACTAGTGGAGTTACTTGTCTTCACTTATATCGCCTCTGCTCGGTTGGGGTTTGGGCTATTAGTGCTTTGTTGGAGAAGTTGCACAATTACCAAGGTTGTCTATGGAGTTTCCGAATGCATTTTTCCTGCAATAAACTGCTCATTTGTCCTTCTACCTAAATTGATCAAGGATTGTTCTGTTGTTGAGGCGCATATGACCCAGAAAATCTTATGAAAAGGCCACACAGATATAGTGCATATTGACAGCAGGTGCACTAATTACAAAGTGTATTTATTTAATGAATGTTACACACTTACCAATCATATGGTAATCAAAAGCTCTTCTGGCACTACAAAGACAGGCTATCACAAACCTAGATGAAACATCAGCTGCCCTAACTAGAAACTGAGTAACATCTGGATTAGAGTACAGGGAAACTGAGTGCCTTTGAGGATTTGCCTTGATGAGGATAATAGTGACATTGCCTTCATATTAGTGTTATTTTTGTACCACCTACAAAGTGTGATGTCAATGGCATCACACAGTGTGTTTGAATTAAAGCAAGCTGCAAATCTTTCAAAAGTCTGTCTCCACATTTAGCTATTCATGTCTGCAGAAATACTTCCATATTTATTTCCCTAGTAATCCACTTAATGTAATAGCCTTTGAGAAGCTAAGAAGCATGATCTGCTTTAATGACCAAATCTGGAATTGCTTAGTCAGTTACTCAGACTGCAAGTTCAAAATATCCATCTTTCTAGCTAAGGGTGCAATAAGCCTGACTACACACAAATCAACAAACTTGTGTAAGTGCCCTTTGGTGGGCACTTCTATAATGTGCCTGACAGATTTAAACTACTGCTACATTATTTGCCAGTCTCCGTTATGATCCAAATCCACAGCACTTCTATAACTCTCTGCCTCCTGCTGGTATGGAAAAACAGCCCTTTTCTTGTCATTTTTCATCTCCCTGTTCTCTGTCGTCTGTGCTGTCTTCTCTGACCAGCTAGCATATTGCTCCATCCCTTTTGCCAGCTGAATTTAGGTATAACACTTTGCTCTCTGATTTCCCAGGGTTGTGATTTGATCAAGTAGTAATTGCTCCAATTTGTCTTCTCTTCAGCTTTGTATTCTCCCCCTTGCCCAACCCAACTGACTGCCTTTGCTCCCCGCCCTCCATCTGTGTTCCTCATTGTTGCACAGGTCCTTGCACTGCCTGCCCTTCTCTCCGTCTCCACCCAACAATTCTCTCTTCTCTGGCTTCTGGGGCTTTCAGACTTCTCATCTTTTGCCCTTTCCTCCTGCTGAGGAGAATCTGCCTCTGGCTATTTTTATTCACTTTACCTTCTCACACATCACTTTTTTAGAAGAACTACAAGCAGATTAGAAGTAGAAGCAAATCAATAACTTGTCAGTGCTCTCTCAAAGGAAATACCGGTTGGTCATTTTGCATTAGTTCCCACATATCATTGTTAGAGACTGAAAAAAGGACAACCAAACAGTATCCTGCTCTTCCATTTGTTGATGCCAGTAACACTGTGAAATTTTCTCTTAAGAACTAATGGGTTTTCCACTCACACACTCCAGCACACAGACCACAGCTCATTTCTGTAGAGACAGCATCTCTTGAAGCCCTAAGGTTGTCACCAAGAGCAGCAACAATTGTGTTGTGAAGGGTCTTAAGGGAGGAATAATGTAGCAGCATGTGTGGAATAATTACCTCTAAAAAGTTATCTCTAAATGAGCAACAGAGTGGCTTTCATGCAAAGCATGCACAGGGTTTCAAATGTCAGATAACTGAGCTACTTTCTCACCTCTTGTTTATGTCTACTACCTTTTAATTTAAGCACAAATATGAAGGAGATGTTGCACATATTTGCTAGGCCCACGGTTTTGTTAAGCTCTGCCTTGGCCTAGTGTCATTGCGATGGTATGCTCTTTAATGCATGGAGAGTGGCTGCTTGAACACTCCTTATATCGATGCAAATACAAAGAAGATTGAATGGAATAGATGATAAATATGCATTTAAAACTAATTATATTTTTTAATATATCCAGCGATGTATACTGTTCTATTTCTGGATTAGACCAAGTGCTCAGAGGAGAGAGATGGTGATGGCCAAAAGCTGGATGGAGCCCTGTCTGGCTCCTGGGCAACAGGTTAGGTGAAGAGAAATGTACTGAATCTGGGAGTGAAATTTCCAGCTGAAGGAGAAAATGTGGCAAGGGACTGAAAAGTGCAAAAACTACATTGAAATCCTCTGCCTGACACTAGCCTCTGCTGCAGGCTAGAAATATTCTCCAGTATTTCAAAAGGCTTGTTATTTTATTCCTCTTGCACTCCAGTATGCTGTACTTCAGCACACAGAACCAATATTGCGCTGAGTGTACTCAGCAGGAGGCAAACCCAAACAAAATAGACCAACTGTAACAACCCTTCTCCTTCCTACCTTAACCCAGTCATTTCAGCTCTCAGAGCAGTAGCACATCACTTGTGTTGTTGGCACCACTTACTGAGCTGGCTTGTTTAAGAAGATGCCAGAAGAACAAAATGTGAAAATCTATACTCTGCTACCTGCAGAAAGATGAAGGGTGTTGTGCTGGGGGATGTGTGAGTTAAAATGAGTGTATGAAATAGTTAGAAAAAGAGAAAAGTTGCCCATTTCTGTAAGGCATTCCGTTGAACAAGCTGATTTCAGGAGTGTTATTACAGAATGGAGTTTAGTGCCAGAAGGGCAATGCTTCGTTGGACTTACTTTAAAATGTCACTTGAAAGTTAAATTTCAGTGACCTATACTTGGAAGAAATAATTACCTACATCACACAAATCTATGGATATGCTGGTAGGGTAAGTCGCTGTTAACCTGAGATGATGGTTTAGAATGGCTGAAGACAGTTTTGCTCTTAAAATAGTGCTGCTAAGGAGAAGGAAAACCATGGGTCGTAGGAAGCAGAGCAGGAAGATCAGTTTTAAGAGTTTTCTCTTTCAACAGTTCTGAAGAACAAAGGGTAAGTTGAAATATTTTCTAGTGAGAAAATCTAAAAGATTACATTTTTTCTATTTGACTTTTTTAAACAAAGAAAACAAACAAATTTTGCTTTAGTTTGTTTTGTTTTGTTTTTTCCCCTGTGCATTGGGGTTGCTAACTCACTGAGTTGGGAAAAACGTATTTGCCGGTGCTAGGTTGTTGCTTGGACTAGCCCTGATTCAAATTTCATTTCAGATGACATAAATGAAAACACCTGCACAGAGTCCAGTGAAATTGCATCAGAAAAAAGGGCTTTCAGGCTTAAAGATTTTGCAGAGTGGCTGTGAGCTGGTGCCATTTGATGATATTTAAGAACAGAACTGACAAAAATCTTAGATGGAAGA